>JACXSJ010000036.1:11631-59266 GCA_014851325.1 Pentalonia nigronervosa
CCTAGTCAATGCATTACCTATATAATTTGTTATCACTTTTATCTTTTATTTTGTTATCACTTTTATCTTTTATTTTGTTATCACTTTTATCTTTTATTTATTTATCTATTTCACTACTTATATCTATAATTTTATGCTATATTACCTATATCTAACTATGAATGTTATAATTAAGCCATACGAAATAATAATAATAATATATTGGGTATAATAAAAAATAAAAACATTATTCAGTTATTAAATTATATTGTGAGATTATAGTTTTAATGTCAGTTGGTTACTACTTTACTATCAAGTATAGATATTTAGTGTAATTTTGAAATTTAAAATAATATATTATGTCTATTTTAAACAATATTATATTATTATGTTAATTTTTGATATTTAGTTATTGTCATTAATAATTCAGTTTAAACTGTTATATTATTTTCTTGTTGTAGATCAGAGTAAAAATTGAAGGTGATAATGAACCACAACCTACCATTCCTCGTGAAGAGGGTCAAGTTCCTTTTGTGTTTGTCGGCACGGTAGAAAGCATATCTAATGCTAAAGTTCTACTAGAATATCATTTAGAACACCTTAAAGTATTTATTTTATCTATTTATACTAGAATACTTTAATTTAATAAAAAAATTTTAATATTTAGGAACTTGAACAAATCAGGCAAGAAAAAATGGGAATGGAGCAAGAGTTACGTAGTATTCACAGTACTGGACCTGCTTACCCACATACCATGATTCCCAATTATACGATGCAAAGGCGAAGTGACCGGTAAAATAATAAAATTATATATATCATTAATGTTATTTAAAAATTGTTGTTTTTAAAGTTTATTGATGCACGGAAACTATCTTTATTATAACTTATGATTTCTATATACTTTATAAACTGTCCAATTTCTGGTGGGCTGAAACAAAAAAGCATCAATTCATGCCCCAATATTCACAAATAGTCTCTGCTGCTTTCTTTCACACTCTATAACTGGCTCTATAGTCGTATAGTGATTGCTGTATGCTATGCCACATAAACATACATGCAGTGCAACATGTGTTGCTTTTGTACTTATTCATAAAAAATGTTATTTATATCAGAAGTAGGTATTAGAACTGTAAGAGACAACAAATTATATGTTATGCTTGAAGAAACACATCTAAGCTTGCTGAATACAGTGTATTATTGATATTTATTGTAATATTAAATTTTCTTTATACACGTAATTTATTTTGTTGGTCAATTTATTTATGCTTAAAATAACTTTTTATTTTATTGGATTAAGGTATCCATACAAATTTTAAAAACTAGTCATTTTTTCAAAGTTACAAATTTGTAAGTTAAAAATGTATTGCATACAATATAAGTATCATTCATGTGAACTGATCAGTAGTTTACCATTTTCATAATTAAATATAATATTTTTTTTTAGCAAATATACAATTTAAACATAATTGATTAAGTAAAAATTCTATTTTCAAATGTTTAATTTATTACAATTTAAATTATGAAGATTATTTATAAGGAAATTCAATTGACAAAATCTATTTAGTATATACTTTTGATGTAAGTTACAATATTAGGTTGAATCAAAAGTATATATAATTTTCAAACAAGCTATCATTATTGTTAATGTCTATCAAGTATGTTTCAGCTTGGGTTTATTATCACGAGTTAGGAAATTAATCATTTTAAATCGTTTGTCTTTTTGAAAAGTTATATGCCAGCCCATCAAAATTGTTGTTTCTGTTAAAACCTTCCCAGCTGATTCTGAATTGACCAAATTAAATTCAAAATATTAAATTTTAAATTTGTCGTAGAAAAGCTGATAGTTTATCCACATTTTTCTTTATAAACAATTAGAAAAATATCGGATTTTGATAAATATTAAACTAAAAGTTAATTTTAAATATTTAAATATTTTGTTTTTAAAAATGATCATTGAATGTTAATGATTAGATTTTTATTTTAGTAAATTAAACCATCTTATTTGTTGTATTAGTAAATTTTATAAATTCAGTGAACATAATAATAGATTCAAAACATTTTGTGCGATTTCACAAAATTATCACTAGCATTAATTGTACAAAAATTGAATTTAGTCATTTATTAAATATTTAATACTATAAGTATTGATTATTTTTTTTTTTTTATTTGTACAGTAACTTTAATGCTGACAGTGAAAACATGAATAATGGCTTGGGTAACTCTATGGGAAGAGGAAGTAGCAGACCTAGAGGTACATCAGGTCGTGGTCGAGGTTCAAGACATGATTTTTATACAAATAGTAAGTATTTAGTTTCGTAGACTTAAAAAATTTAAATTTTCTAAATAAATATTAATAATTTTTTAGGTGGCAGTAGAAATCAACATCCAGATGGAGTTGATGATAGACTTCCACCACCTCCTCAACGTTCTAATCAGTACCAGTATAATCGTTCGGGTGGTCAAGGAAACAGCTTGTCCCGAGAACGTCGTGGTGGTAGTAGTAATTCAGCTCCCAGGGGTTCTTCCAGGGGTGGTGGAAATAGGCGAATGGATGATAGAAGAAGAACAGCTGATGATGAGCATACAATTCTTGATAATGCTCAAGACAGTGGTGATAGAGGTAAAAAATTAAGTCGTTAATAATTTTTTGTGCTTTTGTTTGTTTGTTTTATTTGTTTTTGAATGATGTTCTTAAAAGTGTTGCTTGATTAAATCAAAAAATATTAATAATGATAATGAGTATAGTATGTTATTAGAATAAGGCTTTGGAAGAAAAAGTAGATTTAGATTACTTCAATTTTATTATTTTGCACTTTTTTGACAATATTTTATGAATACACATGTATATATATAAGTAGGTATGAATCCAGTGCAACACAATTTAATTTTTCAAATAATTTATCATATTTTAATGTAACTATTTTTACTTAAAAATTACAAAACTGAAATGGTTTAGATTGTGGATTTTTAAACAGATTTAAATTTTACCACAAATAATGATCTCGAGCATTCATATAGGTAATAAAAAACAAAACTGTACATTTATTAACTTCAATTTACACTTTAGTAGTTCCCTATTATGGATAATCTAAATATTATTATTATTATTATTATTATTATTGGTATTATAATGAAAGTATTTATTGAATTTAAGAATATAATCAAATAG
The DNA here is from genome assembly GCA_014851325.1 of Pentalonia nigronervosa. Classification (NCBI taxonomy): domain Eukaryota; kingdom Metazoa; phylum Arthropoda; class Insecta; order Hemiptera; family Aphididae; genus Pentalonia; species Pentalonia nigronervosa. The sequence goes on from JACXSJ010000036.1 coordinate 14,780, forward strand.
TTGAATCGACCTGCAAGCTAAGCTAAAAAAAAGAATGAAATACATTTTTTACAATTTTTTTCTCTTAGTTAAGTGATTTTTATATAATAAAGTATCTTTATGTTATATTTTAAGTTTATACTAATTATGATGTTTTAACATTTTTTTTTCTTTTGTTGTTTCATTTAAGTGATTAACAGTTACATTTGACACCTCTGTCTTTCGTACATGTTATAAAATATAAATGCCTTCAATTTTTCACTTTATTTTGTTAATATATTCTATAGAATATTTGGAAGTCAATTGATATTGGGTGGTATTTTTTGCTTCGCATTTTATTTACTATTCATTTAATACCAATATTATGTTATCCTTTAATTGTATAAATGTTTATTAATTCATTAAATCTGTAGTTGACACTTTCTTAAAAATAGGATTAAATATGATCTATTTTGAAAAAGTGGGCTTATTTTTATGTTTATGTAAATTCTAAGACTTAAACTTAAGACTAATACTGGTATTATAACTTAAATTTAATTGCATATAACAATCATATTTTCACTAGTTTAATATTGAGTTTCTAGAAGGGTTCTAAATAAAAATAAATAATACTTCTTTTATTAAAATCAGTTTTGAATTAATATTTTTTTATTATTATTTTTTCTACTATTTTATTTTATTTTGCGCTAGAGTCTGTATCTAGTGTGGACGCGCAAGTTCCGAAGTCCAAAAGCAGTCAAAAACGAAGAAATCGCGCCATTGCTGCTGCTCAAGGTGAACCATCAATCAATTCTAATCCCATTGGTAGTAATAGTGACAATGCTAGTGATTGTAAGTAATGCATAACTAAAAAAAGCTTGTAAATAATAAAAGCACGGATAGAAGTTTGTGTTGCAAGGATTAAAATAAAAACAATGTTTTTTCGAAAAACCCGGTGATTATAATGTAGGAGTACCATGTTAAATTTATCATTATTGTATAGATTAGCTACATATTTGTATTTTGATAGCAACTGTATGTTTATTTAGTACCCAATATAACATGGTAATTACGTTGTTAGAAGATTACTTATATTATTTGCATGTTTTTTATTTGTAGATTAACATTGAACATAAATTGTATTTAATATTTCAATAATATTACATAGTTAACTAAACCTATGAACAAAAGCACATATTGTAATCATAAAATAGTATAATTAGACATAAACTTCTTTGCTCATAAATACTTTTGTATATCTATCTTTAGAAACTTAATTACACTAATATATATAAAATAAATTAAATTATACATTGCTAAATTAACTACTGCAATTATTTTAAACTATACTCTATATAACAGTGGTTCTCAATTGGTATATTGTGAATTGGCCGCACTAAAAAATTATTAAAAATATATAACATTTATACATATTATAGTGTGTATGGTGCCCCCGGGATTTTTATAATTCACTCAAGGGTGTCTTGAAAAAAAAAAGGTTGAGTACCCCTGCTTGTTTAGAATAAGAGTACAGTGCTTGAGTACATGTTAAAAAGGTCCCTAACAATGTTTTGCCTCCAGCAATGGCAAGCCGTTCTGTTATTGGCTACTCATTGTTTGCAGCTGTAGTTATATGCAAAGTACAGAATAAATTATTCTAGTGGGCCGAGCATGCACAAACTTTACAGATCTTTCTGGTGTTGTACTCTTATTTTAAATAGAGTATAATTATAGTAGATTATAAATTAATAAACTAAACTAATGATGTTTTGATTTTTTAGGGACGTATGACTTCAGTAATGACAACAAAAATGAACCAATCAGCTCGTCTCAGACTGCTAACAATGGAAGTACTAATAATGGTAATGCAAACAACGGAAACACCAAACCAGCTAAAACTCAAAAGTCGAAAGGTCAACAGAACAAGTCTCCCACTAAGAACAAGTCTAACAGCACCACATCAGCAGCTAATGGACAACTAGTTAATGGCTCGTCCTCTGCACCTGATGCCGATTCTGCCTAAGTTTTAACCCTACTATTATAACATCTAAAAGAAACATAATATTAATTTTCTGTTTCTAAAAAAAAAATCATGTATTGTGGTATAAAGATTTCAAACCACAAATATTTTATTTAAAATATTTAAAAAAAATAATAATAATAATTAACAACAAAAGATAGCATCTTAAAAATGTGTGGGAATTAATGTAATTGTATTAGAATTATTTTCTGCACTTATAGATATTTATATTTTATATTTTCTCAATGTAAAAATAGTCATGTTAAATATAAAAAAAAAGAAGATATATTTAAAATCTGCTTTCTTAATGCATGACACAACAATATATACATAAATATAAATATAACAACAAATTAGGTTTTTTTCCTAGAAGACCTCAATATTGAGATTTATTAAGTGTTAGCAAAAATTTAAATATCTATTTATCATGTTTATCAGCAAGTAAACGAGTTTAACAGATTATTTCTAACAAATTAAAATTAAAAACAAAAAATAATCATTATTTATATATATATAATTTTTTTTTATTAACAGTGTGTTCTATATAATTTTTTTTGAAATCTTAATTTCAAATAAAAATTTTCACAAAACAATTTTTAAAAATATGTTCATTACTATATCCTTAATATTCGTAGATATTTTATAAAATACAATTTTCTTAAATAAAAATTATAAAAAATATATTATTTTGAAAAAGAATTCAATATATACTTTTTTTTATTGTTAACTATTATACAATATAATATTACAACAATAATAATAATTATTATAATGAATTTAATGTATACTTATAACAGATTATAGTGAATTAGATTTGTTACGTGGCAGTAATCAACAGTCACAATGTCAAAATCATGTTCATAAAACAAACATTAAAAGTAAACATGAAAAAAAACCTTCAATAAAATGATCTTTAAACAAATAGTTTTTTTTCCACTTGTATTATGCAAATATGCATTTATTTTTTCGCGTACACTATTAAACAAATCCAATATAATTGGTTTTGTTTATGATTATAGGTACTTATTTATTTATTATTTTTTAAAACTAATATTAGTAGTTCTATAATGATTTAATTAATAATTATGTTGATAGCATTTTTTTTAATGTATGAATTAATAGGGTGTGCAGTCCATATAAAATTTGTCATTAGGCTACAATGTAATCAATCGTAGTACACGATTAACGTCATATCTGTACTAAATTTTGTCAAAGTCGTTGTTACGGAAGGACGACAATTTAATTGTGTCTTATTAATTATAAAACTTTTCTGCGAGTAGAAGATCACTCATTATGTCTTAAATGTCTAATTATTATGTCTCACTAAGTGAATGATTCGAGTAATTTTGGCACCTTGTTTAGTGGATTCAGCTGCAATCGTCCAGCATTATTATATATTGTGACTTTTTTATTGATGTATACATATATATATATATATATATATATTATATATTATATTACGATCATAAATTATACATACCTATCTCTTATATAAATGATTATAAATGTATTAATATATTATACGTGTATACTATATATTATATACATATAATTATATAAGATATTAAAGGTAATATACATCCTTATAATATACTATTAGTTATATAGTATAATCTACTGAAATACATTATTATAATTTTTTTTTTTTTGCATAATAAATAAATTGTACATTTTTGAAATAATTTATATGATATTTTATGTTTTATTTTGTTATTACATAACCCTCTGTACTGGTATATTAATAATTTTTCTGGTATTTGCCTAATTGAGCAATGAACAACCATACATATTTTTAAGCATGCAGTCTCAGTCAGGTACAACATATTATTACCAATCCATTTTCCTTTACTGGAGATCAACAAGGACTCCTTGGAATCTAAAATTCCCCCTTCCCCAATTGCTATTTTTGGTGAACATACATTACTTTCCATTACTTTCACATATATATATATATATATATATATATATATATATATATATATATATATATATATATATAGTATTATGTGTTATTAAGTAATATATAATTTTCCTTATATTTCGGTATGTATTGTTTTAATTTTGGTTAATAATCATCTCATTGATACAATAAAAAATAGTATATAACTCGTTCAATTAATCTTTGTACTCCAGCATATAGAAAAATATGTAATCTTACGAACTAAGATGTAGGATTATGTAATTTTTTCAATATAATATAATTTTTTTTAAAATTGTAACAGTTGCTGAGTGCCAAGATGAATTACATAGTTATAATAATGATTCAAGTAATAAGTTATGTTTGAAACAAATGACTACAGTATAAAAATATTAATAAATAACTTAAAATAAAAAATTAATAATTTTGCTACTTTTTATTTACACTTACAATATTATGATTATACTATGCAAATTATCGCGAGGAGCTGGAAAAACATTTCTTTTCTCAAGAGAAATAATTCGATTTTCAAACTTTTGTGAGCGGCTAGGGAAATGCGCAAAAACGGAAAACTGATTTATAGGCTATAAGAATGACGTGAAAATGTACGCTAATTACTTGCTAAATATTGGTATAGGAATACATTCTGATATAGGTAGGTAAATCAGTTATCTTAGTGAGGCCCAGTAATCTGTAAAAACGATTTTTATTAAAAAAATTATAATTATATTTGGTGGGGCTATTTAAACATTTCTCTAGATCATATTAAAAAAAATTTTCGGTTTTACGCATATTTACGTTTGGCCAAAAACTTGAAAAAGTAATACAATAGGTTCCTCATAACTTGTTGTTAGTGAAAATTAAAAAAAAATGAGCCTAAGTCTACAATAGTCTTTTACAAAGTCTAAAATTAAAATTTTGACAAAATATTATAAAATCACGAAAATTTGCAGTTTTTTAATTTAGAATTTCATAAAAAAAATGCCTATTTAAACCTAAGATTTGAAAATTTAACATAAATTTTTCTATAAGTTTTTTTATTTTTCACAAAAAAAAGTTTAGTTGAAAGTCAGACTAATTTTTTATGAACATTTGAAATTAGACATTGAATTTTCACCCAATGTGGAGATTATCATTTTCTATACATCATAACATTTTAAAAATATTTTAACACTTTTTGAGTTAATTAAAAGCATAAGAAATTTTTGGTTTTTTAAAATTTTTTTTCTTTAAATATCGATAAAAAATTTTGTTTGGTATCAAATTTTATTACACTTCAATATACTTTTTCATTTCGCAATTAAGAGTATGCTTTTTATTTTTTTTTTTACAATAAAAATAAAATTAATCTATGTTTGCAAGTTATGTGGATTAAACTTACTAAGCTGGTTAGCTATTAGGTACGCATTAGTATTTCATTAATATGAATGTTTCGACTATATATTATTAAAATATTCAAAATTAAGAGATTTGTGTATTTTTAAAACATGTGATCTACTACCTAATAAACAAAAAACGTGTACTACAGTTAAAAAAGAAACGATTTGTGGTGTTGAATGAAAAAAAAAGAAGTTCTTAAAAATAGTATAAAACGAGACTTAGAGAAAAAATATTTTGAAAAGCATGTATTTGCGATATAGATATTTAAGGGTGCCAAATATCTCACTCAATACTCAATAGATAAACAAACAAAAAAAAAAAATAATTTTTTACGTCCAAGGATACAATCACGTTCTAGCGGGAAGAGAAGAAGAGCAACAGTAGCTTAAATTTGTGTGATACCGTAGAGATGTAGTCCGCGTTTGGTATTAGGTAGGTACTAGGTATCATGATCAACTTATAATCGACTGGTAAAATAATGTCGAAACGTACCATTAACGGAATTTCAAAAACGCGAGAAAATAGGAGGTCCTGGCATAATATTGTAAATATAGATGAATCATTAATCCAAGGTAGATACTTAAAAGGAAATTTAACTGTGGAGGAAAATTACATTTTTGAGATCACCAACCAGACAAACATGAAAATATAGTTTGAATGAATAAATGTTATGGAGAACGAATTCAAAGGCCACGAATTTTTGATTCGTGTTGCGGGCATGATGGCATTTTGGAAAGAGATATATTTCAAAGTAGAAATACGAGATTTTACCGGTTAAACGTAAGTTGTTCCGGTATTCGTACGTTTACCGTAACACACACACACACACACACACATATATATATATATATGTTGGCAGAATATGATGACGATTTACGAACACTGCGTGAAATTTTTCGGCGCCCATAATAACAATGGCGACCGCAGCTCTGAAAATAAGATTTCTTTTTTGCGGTTGTGTGCCTAACCCATAATATATTGTAATATTATTACATTTGATGTGCTTATTTCGGAGCATACTTGGGTAGTTAGATAGGTACCTATATTGTTTTATTTGCGTTTACTGCACGACGGCGTTTTTGCAACTCGCGTGTAACTGCGTAGTGACAGTAAGTAAATGAGTACCATCTACCCAGGTACATATACAAGGCTAGGGGCCAGCTACGGTTTATTTTGGTTTTCCCATAAAGGTAATAACACAGGACAGATGGAAAACTCATACTGGCCCATCCTGTATACACGCAAAACGTACAAAAACTGCAAAAATGCCCATATTATTATACCGAGTGGATGTTGAAAACATTTTTCACATTGAAAATGCTTTATAGGCATTGCCAGTATTCATATTTTTTTTACTAAACAAAACAATATTATTACGATTTTGATTGATATAAATTGTTTTAAAAAACATTTTACCTATACATTAATTATGCTTGGTATTGGCATACCACAATTATCTTAAATATTCAACGTAGTCGCCACGAGAAGCTCTCCGAATCACGTCTACCCGAATTCGTTCTACTCCGCTCAGAGTCTAATACGTGCCTATTTATCTTTAATATTTTTTAATAATTTTGGAACCAAACTAGGAGCCTTATTTGTGCTGGTTTGTACTTATGCCCACCTACTTTGAGCATTTATGTAGTAAACTCTGATTTTCACAATATGAGGATGCAACTGAAACGACAGCACAGCTCCCCTCGGACATAACTTTAATTATGCCATACGTTTTTACTACGCACATTTAGAATTCTAAAATATTGAGGTAGGGTTGTATTATAGTTTCATAGTAACCCTCTTAAAAAAAAATATCTGTGGTTAATTAGGGGTTGCTCCATAAATAAATCCGAGCACATATCCAGCACACAGATAGTACAAACGAATAACGCAATCAAAAATTGAAAATTCCACGGTGGAGGTGCTCTCGTTTTCGTAATACTCTCACCTCAAAAAATGTCGATGAGCCAACTATAGTATTTTATTATTTCTGTAGACATCATTAACCGAATACTATTCACGTGTTATAATTTTTTTTTTTTTTTTACTTAGGTAATTAATTCACCACATGTCCTCGTGGAACTGTTGAATTTCATACGGCTATTAATGCGATTATCTTCATCGAACTGTTTTTATTGTTAAACATATTTACATTTATTAATTAAGTGTCGCTAACAGATTGTAATCAAAGCATTTATTAGATAAAAAAAAAAAAAAAAAAACATTAAGAATGTTGTATATTTTTTGTGAGTAGATAGACACAAGATATCTTAAATAACTCAACAATAAATGTGGTCCAAAACAATTTTAGAAATGTTGATAGTTTAAATTAATATGTATTTAATATGTTTAAACTTTCAGCTTTTTATTGCCTTCGCTGTAATACAGGTACTTATCTTATTTATGATTATACGTGTTTGAATTTATCGCACAGCGGTTCTTGGTGGATATTCCTTTCATTTAGCCATTTAGGTATTGTAAATACTTATTATAACATGAAATACGATAAAATGTTTTGTGAGAATATAATATAGAAATTAGAAGTATAGACTATTATGTGCAAGTACTGCACGTACAATAATAATATGTAGTTGCTGCTGGTGGGTATTTAAGAGTGAAATTCGGATGTGTTTTGTGTAAGTATATGAATAGTGTTAACGTCAAAACGAAACAATGCTTAGGATAATAGAATACGTTTTTTTTGATACGCGACGATTATACGGCCAACACAACTCGAATAAAATAATAACACAACAATATGTGAGAATTAGAGCTCTGCTTGCAGTGTATCATATCCACGTATAACTTGTATGATATAAAATATACCTCTACGTATAAAACCTAATATACAATATAAAATGTGTATATACATATGTTTATTATACACATTGGGCACTTTCGAGCATACGTTGCGCCGAGACAAACTAGCTGCCTCGAAGACGTATGGTGTGAAAATTTGTATAAGTGTATATAATGTATACACACATTTATAATATTTTATACTATGTGCCCGCGCGTATTAAAAATAACTCGTTTCAGAGAGATTTTTTTAGAAAGAAAACGAACGGTGGAAGAAAAATTTAACAGGAAACGCGTACCTACCTACCTACCTATATCCGTGTCAACTCGTCGGGTTTTATTAATATGTTTTCTGTCATTTTATTAATATGGCCATATACGCTGCGATTGCTAGCTATACTTGGTCGTGGACCTGCGTTGTAGTGCTGCCCGTCTGTGTGAGTATATATGAAGGTAGGTCAGAACATAATATAATTTTATATTATTTATATAGTGAACCAATAATAATATAATATGTGTATACACTATATACACAGAGTCCGATTACTTAACGATATTATATTTGGACGTAACGAGTTACGTTACGATCAATAGCCATGTCGATCGATATAGTATGTGTTTCAATGTTTGTGTTCGTATATTATGTACTTAAATACTAAATGTGAACTTTTCCGCCCGTATTCGATCGACATGACGGCGGAGCGCGAAATCGGTTCACAATAATATTGTTCTATTCCTTGGATCACGGCGTAGTCCACTCAGCTCTTAGCCATTGGCAGAGACCCGTGGGAGGGAGAGGAGGTTTGGAAGCTTAGCCCCCTCAAAAATGTTTTAAACCGCCTTAAATACAAAAAATAAATTGTTCAATAGAAATGTAGGTACTATAATACAAAATACTTTCGTAGTATATATAATATATATCACAACTTTATTAAGCGAACTGCCCAACATGTAGATTGCCAAGAGACACAATATATAGAATCAATATTAATATACATAGTTTGGTATCTTAGTTACATGATTTAAAAATATTAGCTTAACATTTTTCAAAAAATAAATATTGAACAAAAAAGAAATAAATAAAAGATAAATATTAGAAAAGCAACTATATATATATATATATATATATATATATATATATATATGGGATTAATTATAAAATAAAGAGAAAAAAATACAATCGACGCATATACACATGGAGTTCATTTACTTATGAATAATTAGTAAACATCATGATTGAAAAAAAAAATTTATTTTTCGAGAAATGTTTTGTAAACAGTAATCGACTGTAATTATTTTAAAAATAAATTATAAAAAAAATAGAAAGCTTACTTCTGCTGCATACTCAGTTCAATAAATTTAATAGACCATAAATGGATAAGTACCAATTTATACATGAAATACAATGATAGGTGAAAATTTGAACTTAAATCGCTTATCAAATAAAATTATGTACATGATGCCTTTTCAATTTCTTTTTATATTGGTGTTCTTACAACTTCGAAATGAATCACATTTTCAAACCTTAGGTAATTAAATTGAAAATGGAACAATGTTTTAAATATAAAATGATTTGCAAATTTTCAAGATTTGAATACCCTATATTAAATAAAATAAACTAAATAAATCGGTGATTTGCTGTTCGATTTAATTATTACTGTTTGATATAGCTATTTACCGCCGATTGACAACATGTCAACAACTTAACATGTATACTTACCATAAAAAAATTATACTTATTATAACGGGACAATCATCACACAAATCGATAGTGAGTAAATTGTTTTAAATATTTTATTATTTTTTTAAAAAATTATTTTATATAAAGAAAATATTATCGTTACTTATAAAAAATATTTTAAGCATTTATAATTACTAATACTATCAGTTTAGGGCACCCAACAAAACATTAATTTTCTTTTCATACTATAATTTTTCTACTTAATTTATTGCTTATAAACCATGTACGCACGTATAAATATTATATACGGGCATACAATCTTGTAAACTTTGTTAGTCGGTGGTTAATTTAACTATATGCCTAATGACAGTTATGGGCAAGAAGGTGCATAATATATTTGTTTATAGGGCGTCCATAAATATCTTGAACTGGCCTTCGTTATATAGGCGTACCCTTATCATTTACAAGATATTTCCACAGATTATGAACATACAAATCGAAGAACGCGTTTCGACATTAATCTCTATCTCTCTCTCTCTCTATCAAGTATAGAGTAGGCTATAACTTATTGCAATAATGGGAGGAAGTTGCCACGAAAAATCAGTGTATTTTCAAAATATTCACATCGATTATGAGCATTTAAAAACCACATATATCCTTAAACATAAAAGACAAATTACGTGTTTGTCAGAAAATAAGGTCGTCATTTTTTATGAAATTCATTCGAAAACGTGAATTTTTAATAACGATTTTTGCCTCTCTAAAGCAATAAAAGATGTGGTGTCCTGCAATTTTAATTCACTAATTGACGATGTCCGCGGAGGTCGGCAATATTATGTTTTTTCTTTTGACCACACGTTACATATGTTTTTCGTATGTATAAATACCGAATTTTTTACCGACACAGTTTAATTTATCTTTAACAAATAATCTTCATACAATTATATATATATATAATTATATGAATATGGCACTAGAGAGTTCGGCATTGCAGGTAATAACGAATTTCGCCATTTCGGAATCATTTTTTATTAAATTTGGTAAGTTTAATAAAATCGCTGTTAACGTTATATTATTATATGTACCTACCTATACTATAGCGTATGCCTACCTATATTATAGCTGCTGATATATACCGCGATCACCGCGGTTAGGTTATTACTTATTTATGCGTAGATATATACCTTTTGCTGTAGGTCATATTATGTTGTGTATGATGCATCATTATCAGTTTAATGTCTGGAAAGTAATTTAATGCCGCTTTCGTATGCGGATAAAAATTACCCGCAAAATCAATTTCCTTAAACACGATAAAAAAAAATCAAAAAAATCTTCGACCCATGTATACATCATTATATTACTAATATATTTAGTAGATACTGTTGATAGTACCTCCACAGCAGATAATATAATCTTTACTGTTATTTATTTATTATTTTTATTATTGCTGTTATTATAATAATTTTTTTTAAGTATATAATCATAATATTATATAACTAGCTATATGTAGACATCGCAAAATCGAATGGACGTTTTCGTGGTAAATTACGCGTATTATAAAAAAATATACATTTGAAGAAATTAATTTTCGCACAATAACGAAAACGGAACAATTGTATATTAATGTGTATATATATATATATATATATATATATATATATATATGTACCATAGGATAACTTAACCTATATGCAAAGTGATTATTATAACAACGAACATAATATTGGTAAAAATATACAGAATGCCAAGTATATTCACCCCCATTTTTTCTTCAAAAACTTAAAAACTACTCCGAATTTTGATTTTGATACATTAAAATTTTCAGAAAAAATATTCGCTAAATAATTTACATTAGAAAAGAAGGTTCTCATTTGAAAAATAAATATTTGTAGTTTTATATCTCCCAACTCCACTAGACATTGCTTAAGTACCTATAATACAAAAAAACTCATGAGTGTGAAAATGTGATATTTGAGTTTATTTAAAAATTCCAAAAATCAGATTTTGAATAATTGCATTATTGAAGAAAAAAGAAGTAGTTGAGCATCATGCTTAGTGAATCACCCAGTATATCATTATAATATTAACTCGGTCGATTTTTGTGTTTTTACGTTTAATTACGAATACTAAACTACCAAAACAATTCATCATTTAAAATATTGTAAAAGATTAGAATTTACCTACTTAATGTTTATATTGATTAACATAAAGGGTCATCAATTTACCGAAATATATTTAAGGTATAATGCTATTCGAGATATACACGATATCATAAAAGTATTATATAGTTTACCATATCGATACAAAATAAACAAGTCCAATATATCCATATACTTCTGCGAAAACCTTTATATAGAGTACGACCGACTTGCAATTAAACATAATATCGCACATAGGCATAATGGCACGCGTGCGGAAAACTTATTGGTATTGAACCTATATACAGTTGTAACTTATAACTTGTAATTAATATCTTGATTTAAAGAAATAATTATGAACAATATGCTATTAATTACTATCTACATTAAAATTTTCTTTAAAAAAAAAAATCGTATATTTTTATGTTTAGGTATATAATATTCATATAATATGCTTTGGGTATATACGGTGATGACTGATGACTATTTACATTTTAACGAACCGTTCTTGTTCAACGCCTGCAATGCATTAGTCATTATGGGAATGAAATGTATTAGCTGTATAGGTATAATAATAGTATATGAATACACTTTTGTGAACTATGAACAGTTATGGGGCTTGCGATAACGAACGGATAATTATTCATGATTTGACCTCCAAATGAAAATAATAATATTATGTTATGTTATTTACAAGAATGTGAAATTAAAATGTCACACATAAACGTTTAAAAGAATAGGTACAAGAATATAAGAATAATCAACCGATTTATGGTTTTGATACTCGACACGTGATTAAAATATTGATGTGCAATTATTGTTTGTGCCTCGTGCTGAGTAAAAAATCGATTTACAAGAATTTGTCTTGATTCCGACAAACAATAATAATATACGAATATATGGTACTTCACCTGCAAGTATGTATTCGCGCCCATTTTATCCTGTTGTATCTAATGAATTTATTAGAATTTAGATTTTTAAAATTTTTATGTTTACTTAAGCGCCATATTTTAAATACATAGACTTTTTATAACATTTAAGCAGTGTCTTGATGATATTAACTTTTTTTCTGAGAATCATCTTTTTTTCCTATAAATTATTAACCTATAGTTATTAGATTCTAAGCGGAGCGAATAATTTGTTGATCTTATAACAATGTATATTTTTTAGTTTATTTTTGTGCCCGAAGAATTTTTTCTTTAATAGAAAAAAATGCTCCGTTCTTCAACTAATATTCCACGAACATTTGCTAAAATTTAGTTTTATTATTAATATAATTGTTTGGTAACCTTCGTTATCGAAAAATTAGACCATCTTAGCTCAGAATCATTTTTTTACCGTATACAATGATTTAGCATTGTGTTCAAATTCAACACATTCATTACTTACTAAATGATGAGGTACACTTGACATCTACTGTATAGCATTGTGGATACCTTAAAGGCTTTTTTTTTTAAATGTTGTTATATCTAAATTGAAATTCAAATGGATAATTTTTGAATCATTTAACTTTGTATACTAAGGATAGTATAGGTTTATGATAATTGTATAGGAAAATATGGATTTGGTCTATGATGCATTGAAAATGATAGTACTTAATTAATATTAATCTATCAACATTTCATAATTATTGGTGAAAATTGTCTCAATAATAATAAATGTATGATACAATATTACATCTCTTTTAAACTTTTGTTAAACCATTTTTAAGAACATTTACTTATCCTTAGTATATCCGTTTTAATTATTCAAAAACTACTCATTTGAGTTTTTATTTAGATACTTACATCAAAATTAAAAAAAAAAATTATTTGCTTAGCAATATACAGTAAAAAAGCAGTTGGTTTTAATTTAAAAAAATTAAGTTTGTTTTTATGATTGAAAATATGGTCCTAAAGTTATAAGTATACTTAAAAATTCAAAACATCATAATTTTAATACATTTATTATTATTGGAAAAAATTGGGGAATGCTTGGTGAATCAGTCAGTATATATAGGTTTAACCCGTCCAATTCATCTTGGCATTTGACAATCGTAATGATTTTTAAAAGAGTGTGGTCAATAACTATTTTATATTGAAAAAATATAGTTTTTGTAACATTGTTTTTTAAAATCGTAACAGTTACTGAGTGCCAAGATGAATTTTACGGGTTGTTAGAGTAAGTTATTTATTTAATATTATTAATTCAATTTGCGACGAAATAAATTTGATCAATTTACCTGGTATGCGTTTAAAAACGTACAGAAACTCACGGTATTAAAACTTAGCATCTTTATCATTTAATAAAATTATAATAATAGATTGCAGACGTTACATCATATTTATTTATTGGTTTATTATCGAGGGTATCGAACTGTTGTAGATATAATAAATAATAATGTAGTAACATTTTGCTGATAATTAATATTATTGTGTTATAAGATGATAAAAAAATATAAAACAATTACAATTTAAAAAAAAAACATTTTTGTTATTCTGGTTAATATTTATTAGTGAAGAAGTAGTGATTTCGTAAGTCAAAACAAGTACATTTTTCAGGAGATACATACATAATATAAATAGGGTAAAAACAGGTAAAATATTATTATAATCATACAATAGGTAGTCAAAATAATCATTATGAGAATACGAGATATTTCTATTAAAATATTAATGTATGATTCACGTAGTATTTGATATTATTCTATGGCGAATGGCGATGAATGATATTTCCGTTAAAACGTTAATAAATGATTTACATGAAAATACTTTTAAGTTTATATTTTCTTTGAAAATCGATGAGCTAATTGTGATATTATTATGAAAATCCTTTAGATTTTTTCTGAAAATTTGATGTGTATAATTTCAAAATCGATTTTTTTTTTGTCATGCAATCTCGTTTTCAAAGTGTACTTACTAATATTATGTATGCTTTCATTATATGATTATGATGACAATATTATCTGTTGCAAGTTTACATTTCACTATCACAATACATTCAGAAAAAAAAAATGTAATATAATATTTTGTTTGGTTTATTCGGGATATGCCGCGTATGTATGTATAGCTTTAGCGTACATACTCCTTTTATGAACTTTTGCCTTGTTTATCAGTTTAATAATATTGTTACTTATTAGTTATATAATACATTGTTACTTTTTACACGAATATTATGATACCTATAAATAAGTTGCTATAATGTGATATTAGTTGTAATATATTTTTGTTGTGTGTAGATATTATACATATTATATGATACACATAATACCTAATAAGACATTTGGGATGCGGAGTTAAGCCTCCTCAAAAGCCGTTTTAGTTTTTGTGGGTTGAGTACTTGAGTGTAATATAGTTAAGATGTATACACCTCCAACACAAGCTTCAAACTTATAGGAGGTGTGCAAATTTTGCTTGTAAAATTTTTATGTTCATATAACTTGTATTTACAAATAAATAAATAAATAACAAATTATTAGATCCCGTTAAATTAAACAAACAAAAAAAAAAAAAAAAAAATAGGCCAATAAAATTAAATATAATAAAAAAAAAAATAAATAACAATGACGGTTAGGTTTAATTAAGTTTTTGCGTAGTATTTTTACAGTAGTATTTTGCAGTATCGTCGAAATGCTACGCGGTTTATTTTAAGATAGAATAGCAAATATACACTGGTTTAGGCTTAAATTAAAAATATATAGACCCTATGAAATTGTGATGCTCCGTTTCGCATCAAAGTCCAAGTGTTAAAAATTGAAATTTGACCTATATTTATTTTATAGTGACTGTAAGAAATTCTGAGACAATATTACACCTATTATCAATAATGATATAGGTACCAATATATTTTATTATATTTTACATATATTAAGGGCTGATACCCAAGGCGCAGTTTTGAAATGAGACATTATTTATATTATTACAGATATACATTTAATATTACACATAAATGAAAGGTATTAAAGGCTAGAGAAGTCTTCGTTTGCTAGTCTCATCATTTGGCGGATAAGGTGGTTTCGGCCATAATTTGTGTTTTGCCGAAAAACCATAGTAGAGATTAGATAACTTAGAGGATCTACTAGGAATTTTAAAATTAACATCTGTAAGAAGGTTAGGTGTATCAATGGAACCGCTTAGAAGTTTGCTGAGAAAGTTTAAGTTTGTTAATACTTTTCTATCGCCTCGCCTACTAACTTTTAATCGGTGAAGATGGGAGAATAATCATGTGGTTTATGTTCTAATTTAAGATAGAAAGAAGCGAAGTTAAGGAACTTACGTTGAACATGATCCAGTTGGTAAGAGTTAGAGGATGTATAAGGATCCCAAAGAGTTGAACCATATTCAATTATCGGTTTTACAAAGGTGCAGTAAAGGCCTTTTAGAGAATAAAATAGTTTGAAGTCCACGGAGAAGCATTTAATAAAACCTAAGGTTTAAGGTGACTTACTGATGACGAGCTTGGTAAGGGAATTGTAATCTAAATTAGAAGTTAGGAGAGTACCCAAATCTTTCTTAATAGACACTCTTGTTATAGAGTGATAGAGTAGTCAAAAATGATGGGAGGCTGGCGTCTTGTAAAAGACATCACCTGGTGACTAACATTTATTAAATTATATTCGTGAAATTTATTGACACATGGTAATTATAATGCTATAACAGTTTTTTTTTTTTTTTGAAGGTTCGCGAAACGTTTCAAATGTTTATTATTACTGAAAAGCAATGATTGCGCAATTGTTTTATTTTTCTAGTCGATAAAATAATATTGTTAATATGGTTACCTGTCAGTACTTGTCATAATGTACAGTAAGTAAAACGTCATCCTAATCGTAGTTATATAAAATATTATATTAGGTAAGCTTGCTATATAATTCAAACTCATAATTATATTATATTATATAGCCGCATGAAATATATGTACAAAAGTTTCTTTTATAAGTGTTTAAAGTTCAAATTAGTAAATTAACGGGCCTCAATTCACATCTGAATTTATTAATAAAACTAATAGTTTATCAATTGATTGGGCTTTGATATTAAAATATATACTACAATTTCCAGCTTCCATTACAACATACTTTTTAGTTAATAATGCTATTTGCTTTTTAAAATGCATTTGCCTGTAGAGACCAGTGTTTCCCTCAATTTTTTTTTATATTTTATACTTTTATCACCTATGTACAGATCTCTAAATCATTTATTAATGAATTTAATAGTTATTTATTTACTGGATTTCAAAAATAAGAATAGACTGCAGTATCCAAGTTCTATATAATTTTATATTTAATAATATTTTTAAAATTTTTAAAATGTATTTTCTTACCGATGCTCCTAGACATTGTATTGAAATAGTTATCGTTAAGTTTAATTTTTTTACACAATAATAATAAAATGTTAATGAAGTTTACAGGTAATATACACTAAATGCAAATGAATCAATTCATCATTTTATAAACTATAAAATTAATAATGGTTTATAGTTAAAGATTTTGCATATATTTTCCAAAAAATGTATGCTTATAAATACTTAATTCCTACCATAAAAAATTATATTACACAAGTTAAAGTATAGCAAATAATGCAACCGCACAGCATAATCGTTTATTCATGCGACTTTTTTCTGGACGTTATAATAGCGGAGTTTGTCTCTTTATTTTAGACTTCTTAAGAATCCTCTTACTCAAAATATAGATTTCTAGGTCCTTTAAATAGTTTAAACCGAAAATTTTACACGATAATAAGTCAAAATATTGCTTTGATTTTGTGATAGAAAATTGTACCTAGTTAGTCCTTTTGAGAGGGCAAAATTGCAAATTTTAGCTTTGAGAAAATCGTAACATAATAACCCTTTCGAGCCGCCATTTTCTTTAGTTGCATAATATTTATGTTGTGCATCGTGTGCAGTTTGAATGGTGTAAACAGCATGTTAGAGTGATGCATATTTGTTTCTAGACCACCAGACCTACAGATTCCAGAGGTCTACGATATAAATATTATATTAAGTGTCATGTAGGTACATCAATGAAATTTATGCACACTCCAACATGCTGAAATCGTAACGGAAACGGATCGTGTTGAATATTATATTGTGGCTGTATATTTCAATACAACGATACGTTATATAAAAACTTATGTATACCTACCAGGGGCGTAATTAAGAATAAAATTAATACTATGTAGTCTGTGAAGACAAAATATTTAATATTTTTATTTCAGTTAAGGATATACGTAATTAAGTGAACAATTGAACTTCTTGAAGTTTGACCTATATGTATTATAGGTATAGGTATGTCGAATTATTATTGCTTTAATGTAGTATAATTTGTATTGACTGCCTTACAACATATTATACCTATACGAATTATGATGAACGTCATTTGTAAAATGCGAAAAGTGTAGTGCAAGTGTATGATGTGCAGTTGTACCTAAAGATTCGATCTGTGTCCGAACAAATCATTTTTAACGTCTGTGAACATTTTTAATTTTTGAAAATAACGATGATAATAAGGTATAATAATTTAATGGGTCACCACCACCTAGTAAGAGTTTATAATTTATATATATATATATATATAGTAACCGGTTGGTGAAGATATTCGTTTTTAACATATTTTCGGGTAATGAATCTCTGTCTGTTTTTGATTTAAATACACGTTTTTATTTTGTTTAGGTATACTGTTTTTTTTTTTTATTATTATTAGACAAACCTTGAATTGTATTTTAATTAGTTCTCTGGATGCCGGTCTCTCACGTAAGTCAAAAAAGTTGATTATTTTTAAGAGACGCTCGTAACGTATTATTATATTATTGACCTATACATTGTAGTCGGTCTAAATGATATTTGCCCTAAATAGGTATGTTTTGGTTTACATAAACATTTGACGCGGGTCCCTATATAGACGGATTTGTGAGATCTTCAGCTTATTTTGGAGATCTATTTATATACCTATCGTAAAGTGCATCCAAACAGGTTCAATCGTCTGCTGTCTTCGTACACACACCTGTAGCTATATTGTATATGTACTTATAGATACCTTCTATCGTATATGCGTTATACCATGACCTTTTGGGTTTTTTTCTAACAGATTGTTGTTTAGCCTTAATCAATACGTCGAACCGATATTAAACGTACTAAATTCTTAAACGAAACAAATAAGTGAAAGCAATTTAAAAACATTGCAGTTATATAGAACTGTAATCCCGTGTTTGAGATGCCATCATGTTATCCTACAATAACGACAGTAGCCGACTGCAAATGGTAAAAGTCGGGAGACCCCTACACTATTATAGTAATCTATCTAATATGTGAATAATAATTTTTACGATAAATTCATAGGCGGAAAACGGTGGGTAAGGACTTTGGACCCCCTTAGGCCTTGGGTCGTCTAGATTATATCTTGATAGCATCTCACTCCAAAAGCCCTAAATGTTGTCTTGTATTTAGGAATATGCTTTAAATTTTATGAAAAATAAAATAGTTGTTTAATGATTTCTTACTCAATATGTTCAATGTTAGTTTCTTTTTTTGTTTTAATTGGTTACCTCGTTTCAGCTATAATAAAAATATTAAATTTATTTACAAAAATTAACTTACAAATCAGATAGTCTAGACTACGCGATCAAGAGGATGTTTGAACACTCTTCGTGTTTCTATAATCAGAGTTACTAATATATTATATTATTAACGCTAGGTACCTGAAAATTGAACGATTCCACCACGTGTCATGATGTTGGAGTTTTCGAGCAAACCGAGAATTTTTTGTACCAGTTTTGGCGTTTAAAAATAATAGCACTGCCAGTAATAAATTGACCAGATTTCTGCCTATGTATATGTTGCGTGCTGTAAATGCTATGTGTGTGTGTGTGTTTATATATTTTTCGTATATTAGCAGGTGTGTAATAAAAATAATTGTTAATAGGTTCAATCATTTAGCGTTCGAATTTCCGTACACCAGACGAGTTCATATATTTTTTCGTTTCGAATCAATAACGTGAGTAGGTACGCAACTACAACTGCACAACATAATACCGCGGACGCTTGATGTCGAAAAGTAAATTCTCCGAGTCGGGCCGACGGACATTCAATTGCGCGGTTACAATATATTATACACTATACGAGAGACATAATATTAAACACACGGCGATATACTTATGCGCGCGCGCGTGTATGTGTATGTGTAGATACGCGTATATAATAATAATATTATTATTATATAGACGTTAACCCGATGGCATTCGTACATGTGGCAATATGGGAACTGGTTTTTCTTATTTAATAAGCTTATATACTGACAATATAAGTATTATATACTTGGGCAAGACTGCGCCGAAGCGCGTATGACCATTATCGTGCCTTACCGTTTGACGTATAATAGTAATAATAATATTATATTATATCGCCAATATCATCGCAGCCGTTATCTCCGTCCGTGTCCATATCCCTTAAAACACGAAATATTATGTTTGTGCGAGTCCCTTGAGACTACAATACGCGAGTATTGTATTATTGTGCATATAACACGACCTACACTTAATGGTTGTGTAGAGCTGCGGACCTGCGATGGGTACCTCTTACTAGGTAACCTATCTATAATACAACTTAATTTAGAAAAACTCAATTTGTGTCCCAAGTTTGATATGTAATAGATTATACATTTGATCACCTAAATTAAACACAAGTTGGGTCTACTTGGTGATTTGATGATAATATTCAATTTGGGTCAACACTCAGTAGTCGCATCAGGTGGTCGTCGACATGTTTAATTTTAATAGAGTTAATGTTGTTGGTAACGACGTAATCGTCGTAACGTGACTATGTAATGTAAATATTAACTGGTAAAGTAAAAAAAAAAAATTAAGTTAAGCATTAATGTAAATAGTAAGGGAAAAAATGTAATAACAATTTTATTTATCTGAGTAACAAAAAACAAAGTTTTTGGGAACTTTTCAGCAAACCTCCAAGTGGTGTTTTCTAGTTACCCGCTAATAGGCTAACTCTAACTTGATTTTCCACATAATAACCTGGACCTAACTCGTGTATTGTATAAAATACGTCGGGACCCAATTCATGCCATTTTTGAAATTTGGTATCTAATTCAGGGTCGTTATTATAATTTCATAATAACAGCGGTATTGACCCACGAATTTCTCAATACTGCAGTAGATTTGAGTCGACGATTAGTGATAAATATCGTTGTATATAAAGTAAATCAGTACATAATATTATGTCTATTACATCCATGTCTGAACGCATGTTTGCGTTAAATTGATATTTGATCGAACAATTCGATATAATCGGCTATATTATTACAGCCAGCCGATCGCAATTATGGATAAAAAGTCAAAAAAATATTATATTGTCTACTTCAATCAATGGTGAATAGTTGGCCGAATGTATGTGAGATTATTTTTATGACATTTTACTCATTATCCAAATTGAGCAAACTTTAGTATTCAACATACTATCTAAAATTTGCCCTCAAACACTATATAGCCATATAAGTTATAAGTTACATATAAAATGTAAACAAAATAAAAAATTAAATATTTTTTCGGAGTTCTTCGATTTATAAAAATTGAATTTTGGAAAAGTATTTTATGAGTTATCACTTATCAGTATTTAAAATATAGACGTGTGGAGTAGAGTAGTATAATGGGGTATCCCGCAAAATGTTAGTCTACTACTACTCTCATCTATAAACTTTAAATACCTATCTTTAACTCATAAACAACTTGTCAAAAATTTGATTTTTATAAATCGAAATACTCCGAATAATATTCTTCTTTGGAATACAAAAATAAAAATGTATGTTGTTATTCGAAAGAGTTAGAAACTTACACAACTACAACGATAAAAAAATACATTATTGTTCCAAAAATCTTGTTTTGTATGTAGAAAAATAACAACTTAAAATTATGTATAAGAAATATTTTAAAAATCGTTAGTGTTTTCTAAAATTACAAGTCCTTCCTCAATGTCTGGCTATGTGGCGCGGTCGGTCGGATGAAAGCATCAAGTTCACGCGCGTGTGGCCCAAAATCGAAGAGGGTTGATCACATGTAATTGTTATTTAGATATTGTGTATAGAGTACGCATCTTGGAAAAAATGCAATCTTTCAACATTATTTTATTATTATTTCATGAGTGTACCTAACTCGTATGAAAAATAGATCTGTAAAGCGTTACCAATATATTATTGTCGACTTAAACACTTTTAATCGGGTTTCTTTTTTCTCGATAAAAAAAAAATTGACAAAATCTTATTAGTTTATTAGTACTACTAAATTACCTTCAGTAATTGCGGGCCAAAAGTTCAACCTGCCATCTGTCTGCAGTTTTAGAATTCTCATAAAAAAATATACGTTGGTTATAAATTATAAATCTAAGTATTAAATCGATCGGTGTATACATATTATGTATGTGTTTAAACAGAGATTATCGTTGTCTAAAATTGGCGTCGTATTTAAAAAGAAAAAAAATTCTTTTCGTATGCACATATACACGCGGTCCAGATTGAAAGTCGTTCCAGAAAAATATTTAGTGCAACCATTAATTTCGGGTACACTGCATCAGCAAGTATATATAATATATATATATATATATATACATATATTATTATACCTTCATCGCGGGTACCCGAAGCAACGAGCTTCATTATTAAAAATTCGAAAATATTATTTTCAAATATAATTACGGCGTGTAGGTAATTAATAAGTGTGCCGTTTACATATAACGCGTACTATATATATATATATATATATATATATATATACAAACCACATATATAATAACATACATATATTATGTGCATATATGCGTGTACATATTGCGGCGAATAACACGCGTGTAGTATATTATAGGTAAGTATGTATAATATACACAACGTGCATTGTTTCTCATCTCTTCGTTATAATTATATTATACGCAGCTATTCCCTGCACCTATTAAAGCCATTATAGGTGCGTATACTATTTTTCGTGAAAGAGAAATATTATATAGTTCAAAAATAATAACATCGTTATTATGCTATACAACTTTCGTCTGTGGTTTTAATTTGGCACCGTATTTAAATCAGGCAAACGCGTATATATACAGAGTGATTCACCAATCACGCTCACCCTCTTTTCTTCCTTCAATAATCCAATTGTTTGTAATCTAATTTTTGTAATTTTTGCATAAGTTCTGACCATATTATATTGAAATTCTTCAGATTTCTTGAACCAAGTATCTAAAGAGTGTCTTTTAGAGCACAAATTTCTGTTTTTCAAATGACAATCTTTCTATTCTTTACTGTGAATTGTTTAACTAATAATTTTTCTGAAAATGTTGATGTATAAAAATCAAAATTCTAACGAATAGTTTTTGAGTTATTTAACTTTGTATACTAATACCTATTAATATATAATAGGTGCATAATAATGGGTTCATAATAGATATGAAAGCTATGATTATTTGACGATTTGAGTAAATAGTATTAATTAATCTATCAATAATATTTATAATTTGTAAAAATGATCCAAGTAGAATAAATATTAAATCCAATAAAACATCTATTTTATATTTTTATAAACACATTTTTAAGGAATATTATCTTTAGTATAAACAGCTCATTCGGTACAAGATAATAATAATAAATGGCTTTACGTTTTAGACAGATTACGATATTGTAAATATAATAAAAAATTATGACTGCAGAAGAAATTTAAGTTATATTATATTCAAGGACTGTCAGATATTCATTCTCGTGATTTAAAATTAGAAATTCAATGGTAAACCATTGCAGATAATGTTCAAAGTTTATGATTTACAGTACAGGAGAACATTAAAATACTTAAAACAATGTCATAAGTATTGTTATTAGTTATAAATTAAATAGTTTTACGTTTTAATGTTTAAAGCTTTCTAAAAAAAATAAATAAAAATTGAAATTGCCCATTATTTTGGAAACCGTTTTCACGTACTGAAAACTGAATAAAATATTATAATATTAAGCACATTTCACTATTTAAACTAAATAGATATGCAAAGCAAATAAAACATATTTATAAATTAAGCATAACATTGTACAATCGTAATTTCTATGGTAGACACCTATAGTGTATGCATAAAAAAATATTTTACAGATCATGCAAATCGACTGACTCAAAATTAAAACAATACACAATATTATTAGTTATTTTCGGTTCATGAAAAAAAGTAGAAATGCACATACCTACTTAAATTAATATTGTTTTGAACTGCACACGTTGTAGGTACATAGTTGTATAAAAGTGCATACTGGCACGAGGTCTGGTATATGAATTATATTATATGGTTGTCAAATGATGTTATTCAAAAATAGCGTAGCCCGTAGGCACGTATATAATTAGTTAATAAGTTAACTGTCTATTGTTTGACGAGTTTTATTATAATAATATGAACAGATTTTTTAAAAACATTTAACTCGTGTAGATAAAAAATAATATGGACATTATAATTATCACTTGTAGAAAATATACTCGAATGTAGATTAAACACTAAGTGACGTGGAAAAGTGTTATAACAATGAACACGTATTCTCAATACGTTCTAAAAATAATTTTTTTTTATAGTAAATGATCTGTTATGAATTTATTATGAATAAATTAACAAGTTGAAAAAACTTAGAAATTTAATGTAAATATAGGTTAAGTTAAATATTCATACAATATCATTAGAAAGAATATAATCATGAAACTATATAGGTAAGTGCATGTATTTTGCAATAATCGGATGAGAAGTTTTTTTTAACTTATTATTATAATATATTATTAATTCGTTTTATATTTTTTTCATTCTTAAACCAGGAAACTTTAACGACTGTCCATAAAGATACTTAGATACCTCCGCTCGATTGATTAATTTTGATTTTTCTCACCATGTTAAATAATATATTTTTACAATCTTATACATAAAAATGTGTTAGTTTTTAAACAATACATTTTTTTTTTTTATTACTTCATTTTATTATATAAAAATACGTATAACTAAGTATTTTAGACATGAATATTAAGTATGGTTCTATATCGGTAAGATTTTCATAGTTCTCTAGGTCAGTAATATTTATGAAAAATGACATGTACCTAATAATAATAATTAATCGAATTCATATATTTCGGTAGTGACTGTATACTGTATAGTATATATATGCTATTATATTCATGTTACTTTTTTAGAGTTTTCAATGCGTTAGTGTATGTCATTATGTGTTTTGACAAGTCACTACAGTACAACACTACATACGATCTCATCTCTGCCATGAATAAATAAGTAGGTAACTTAAGTATATATATATATATATATATATTATAATATATTTTATACGTATGTATAAATAATTTTTTTATATTTAATATATCCTACACTCCTACACACATTATGTATAAAATATCTATATAATATAATATTATGTTATACGTAAAGAAAATCTAATTTAAATTAAAAATTTGTTATGGGTGTGTACAATGAAATCGTTTACTTACATCATGTCTCCAGCTGATAATGGTACATAATGTGATGAATTTTGCGTACCTATACATAGTATATAATTATAATAATTTAATTTCAACACCTTTTTCCATACAATTGGCTTTCGTTTTATGATCGATTTTAAAATCAAATAAATTATCATTGTATTTATATATATATATATATATATATATATATATAAATGATAATATGATGTCGTATGAGCGAATTTCTTTGATATAATATTATAATGTACAGCAGCAATGTGCAGTAGAATTATAGAAAATATAAAAGAATAATAGTAGGTGCCTACTTATATGAACGAGAAAATAATGCCACACGTAATAAAACTATAAAAGTCAATTGTTTCAAAACGATTTTCGTATATTATATATAATAAAGGCCGTTCAGTGAAAGCGTTTTTCGGTCGACAGTGTCCATGACGAACGTTACAAAAGTGTATAGTAACAATATTAATAATAATAATAATAATAATAGTAAATACAAACATACATACATAAATACACGTACGCTGTAGCAGACTTTCGTGTAATATCATCGTCGTAAATCATATTCACCGGAATTGCTATTAGGTCACTATAATACCAACACATTATATACTACATACATATGTAAACCATTATACATACCATATATTTTGTATTGTACCGTGGTCCAGCATCATTATCGATTGTCGTGAGACTTGCATTTATTATTTTTTCCAGAAAGCCATCGCCATCGCGTATAAGTTATGACAATTATTTCCACGGGCACGTAAGTATTTAAGTCTACGCAACCTGCAAGGCTGGCGGCAAGTTATCGATTTTTTTCAACTTGTTTGTGATACACCCAGACCATAGTAGGTATTGAAGACTCATATAATGATGGTACGTTTTTGAATTTTCCCGTTTAAAGTCTTAGACGTTTTCATTACATCTAGTATTTATTGATCAAAGTAAAAGTATAATGCTATTATATTGTAATGGTTAGTTGTATCAATAAATTTAAAGAAAAACATTTTAAGAGACATCACACCCCCTCATGAAACAAACAACGTAGCAAACTTGTGTACATCAAAACCAATTTTGTGAGGTTAACTTTAATATGACAATGAATATGATTTATTATCAAACTTAAAGGTAAGAACAAAAATATTATCGGTGTTTGTACGTTGGTTTTTTTTACGATATTTCATTTTTTAAACAAGTAATGAGTATGTATGAATATTATATAAAATATTACAATTTAAAAGTGCTTATCATTCACTCGAAAATTAAAATATTGTAAAATTCGATGTACAAAAACACAGATTATATTCTTACCTTTGAGTTTGATAATAGGTACACTCGCTGTAGTATAAATACATTATGGTTAACAAGTAGTAACACCAAATTAGTTCTGCTAATTGTAAACTATGTTTATAAGACTGTGTTTGTGAGACAACGCATGCGGGTATTCGTCATCATTATACTTTTGTGCATAATAACTTGAAGTTATCACGTTATATGCATTAAAAAGTAACTTGTTAAGTTAAAAGCCAATTTAAAAATAAGTAACAAGTTAATTAACTTAGTTAAGATAAACTTGACGTTTTAACTTAATTTTAATTATTCTCTCGTTAATGCCCTGTCTTGTATATGTATACTGATACCGGCTGTCATCAAAACCGGTGCAGTGTGTATTTAAAAATTTGATTAAGTGCATGATTAATGTGCAATATAACATACTTTTTTTAGGTTTGGTTTTGATGATTACTTTAATTTAGCTTTCTAGTGGAGAATAAATAGCAAGTGGTTTAATAGTGGATTTGTTTTTACAGCTGTAAACACATTTTTGGTTGTTGAACAGGGAGATCATATAAAGCTTCGTGTAAGTTCATATGGCATCACATAATATCGTAAGTATCAAATACGTCATCCGAAAAGAACTTAATAAAGAAAACGATTTTCTTAATATTAGATTCACTAAGCATTTACCAACTTTGGCTCAAATCTTGTGACATTGTCTTGTGGTAGGTAGTGTGGTTACTTGTCATACTGCAATTATCATTATAGGTAAATATTGCAAAGGATATTAATGCCAAAAGTACTACATAAATGTATTATTACATGGATGTACTTTTACAATATTACGCCATAAAAAAAAAATAGATGCGGATGTCACATTTTTTTTTTGTATTTTGACATTTCATCTGAAATTTTTAAGACGCTTTTTTGTTATCATTGCTTACTACTTGTTATGATAAACGCGTACAATTATTTAATTTATAATCATATTTTTTTTTACACATGATGATGGTATCTGCAGTTGCTGTATAAATTAATGATTATAATTATTTCCTTGCAATTCAAAAGACATATTCGTGATCCAAAGGTTTTCCCTGCGAGGGAATTTCTCTTTGGTTTAATTTGTTGCAATTGTTTTTACCCTGAGTAAAGTATAAAGCAATAATATTTACTAATATAAAAAATGTTTATATACCTATCTACCTACGTGTTCTTATGACAAGATATTAATACTCCCCAATGACCTACTCCTAAATTGGCTAAATTACTACACAACGTGGCTCGTCGAATTAGTATTTAACGAAAATGTATAGGTATATAGGTACCAGAAAAAAATCATAGGACCTAATTCCAATAATTTCTTTCAACGCATATTATTCTATAAATTATCACGCATTTCGCCGTTTTAAAACGCACGTACAACATTATTATAATATTGTAATCTGGTCCGCCACGTTTTGTTCAAATATAATTATTATACTACAGCATAATAACATAATATATTATAGTGTGCAACAAGTGCACGTGCGCGCCGACGGGGACACTCTTGCGGGGGAGTGTCCCGCGCGGCGGCGGCGGCGGCGGCTCGTTTGACGAATAATATAATACTATATTACTGGAGTTCGGTATTTATATGTATATCATACGATCGTATAATAAATAATTAATAATAATGGTTTCCTCCTAGGGAAGATCGGTCTACTACGGGCCGCGGAACCATAGGCGTACGATACACGTTTAGCTATAAACCGGCGAGCATAACAATATTTTGGTACCATTATAATAATCTGCGGATACAGCTAGGCGAATCGCCCTGTATGCACACGCGGCGGCAGTGCAGCGTTTCATCGTATTATACCTTACACTGTAGCAGACCCGGTGGCGACCGATCGTAAGACATAAAAAAATATTTTTTTTTCTCTCCGTCGTACGTACACCACTTCTCGTATACGATCGGCGAATATTATTCGTAGACGCCTTTATCACATTATACACGTCGCGGAGATACAAAACTGGACACACGCGGGCCAGTATATTATTATTATCATTACATGGGTACCTCATACCTGTATAACGTGCGCGAGCGATCGGATCGAAAGTGTGCCGTTCACCTACTTCCCGCGGGAGACTGGTTTTCGCCGGTGGCCGATCGACCCGGTGGTATTTTACCTGCGCGAGACCGTTCGACGGTATCCGTCGTACGTCCGTACTCGCCGTGTGTGTGTGTTTGTGAGTATATTCGAATCGACGTCCGCATTTTTAGAGATAGACCGCCGCCGCCTGTGATTTACTACGCACACACACACACACACACACACAAAGCCATACGCACTTAGTGTGTCCGGCCGGCGGCGGCAACGCACACGATTGCCGCCGTCGTTATTGTATTATGCGCACGCTGCACGTGGAAGCCAATTAACGACGTCCAGCCGCGCAACAGCAACAATAATAATAATAATAATAATAATTAAATCGTTTTCTTAAGTTTTTTTTTTTTTTATTTACTATTATATTATGACTTCAGTGTACATTTTTATTCCATTCAGTTTTTCTTAAGACATTTTTATCCGTACAGCGTATACCTGTAACGGTTAAACGAAATCGATCACGTGCTCACGACGCAAATTGTGTTATTACAAATGTCACGTCACGGTAAACAAAAATATTATGACGATTCGTTTTCATATGGCATCCGATTCTGGAGATCGGCTCACGCCTCAAATTTAAACATAATCTAAAAATTCCAGTCCAAATGCGCCTCTGCAAAATAAGTAATAAGTAACTAACGCTGCACCTGTCTGTGCGTTTTTAACAATAGGCACTTATTATATATTATACACACGCTCCATAATGATCTCTCCATGTTTACAGCCCAAAACGTCACCAGAACCTTCTACGAACGCTTCCACTCAAACTTATCCAACCACTGCAATCCTCAAATATCCTACTTATCCGTTCGTATTATCCAGGGAACCTCTTAGACATTTAAAACGGAAATGGTGTCGTGACCTTCTAAACGACTAAAGTCTAAAATCAACAACTCAACGCCACGAAGTTTTGTCAAAAAGGACGGTTTCTTCGGTCGAGACTTCTAACTATAGTTGAATTTATTTTTGTCCGTGTCTTGCGCTTATTATTGTAAAATAATTATTTACACATTGTGCAATGTATATATTAAGCAAAAACAAAAATATTCGTTTGACATGATAATAAATATATATAATGAAATCACATTTTATAATAAAAACGCAGTTTAAAATAAATAAATGAACTAATAATAAATAAATAAATAAATAAATAAACTAATTAATAAATAAATAATTAATGAAATATACATACGTAATATATATATATATATATATATATATATATATATATAAGTACAATGTACACGCTTATACCATAGTCAACAACTAATGTGCATGTGCTAATTTTGTTTCTCTTCTATCGGTACGTACAATAATATAATATCTTAAGTCCGGATTATCGCGCGAAGAATGAATAATAATATCAATATTTTAGTCGCAATATATTTGATTTTTTTAAATATTTTTTTATGTGTTTTGGATGTGTGAATTAGTGTATTGTGTAAGTCGTAAAAAGCAAACGCACAGAAGTTGTTGGAAATGCCTCGTTAGTAACTAATTAGGCATTAGTATGTATACAATAATAATAATAACGACTAATTATTCAACTATATAAAAAAAGTACAACGTAATAATATCAATAATAATATTTAAGTAATATCTATTCTACTACAATAATTTATAGTATTATTTCGTATATATATATATATATATATAAATATATATATAGACGATATTTATCGTAAATAAATAACATAATATATATATGGCCGTTTTCTTAAGTCTATAAATTGTAATATTATTGGATACAAGTGCCTTATATATTTTATTTTTATAAAATAGATATTATACCATGGATACAACATAATAGACGTAAATTGTACAGTGTGGGGGGGGAGGAGAGGACGCGGACACCAATCGCGATAGTGAGTGTCATTATTTCCTTTTTCTCTCAAACTCTCACTATATCTAATATATTTATAAATATATTTAAAAGCGCAAAAAACAGTTTAAAATATAATATTATATTGGCCGTCTACGTATGTATATTTTACTCGAACATGTTTAGTTAGTCTAAAGCGATGAGCGTTTTGGCTATATTGAAACGAATACAGCATCATAAATCTATAAAATTAATATAGTAATAATATAATATTTTGTGCGCGGTGGGTATAACTATTATATACCTACACGATATTATAAACTTGCGGTCATTGTGTAGTGATAAAGGTGTATGGTGAAAGGGTGTGAATTTTAAACAAATAAAAAAATCGTCAAATAGTCGGAATCGGATCAATTTTATACCCTCGTAGTTTTAAACTACAGATGATAACCAAGTATAACGTTTTAAATACAAAAAATAATACCTCTCATTGAACCATAACGATGACGGATTTTGGCATTCTTTCAATGAATCAGGCGGGACGTTCTAGAAAAAAGCGTGCGAACGGGATGGATATTTTTTGAGGTCGGTGTTTTATTTTTCTGCGTATGACGACGACGCTCTCGGATTACCGAATTCTATATTTTATAACGTAGGTATAGTGTTATAGCGTCGACGGGCCGGCGCGAATGATAAGTCATAATAATTCTATGATAATGGAACGAGACAGCGAAAACGAACGACGTGGCGACTCGTAAGTCGATACGTTCCCCCGGGTGTGAATTACGATATCGAACGAAAAATAGAAAGGAAAGGATAACAAAAAAAAAAAAATAAATAAATAAATAACTAATGCGCATACCTACCGATTATTAAATATTATGTTATACGATAAGTATCTATATTGAATCGTATGATGTGATACGACTACAACAATGACGATCAATAACGTCAGACGGGAAGACGGAAAAATCGAACCGAGAAAAGACGAACGTCATAAAGCGATGAATGGCGCGGAAGGGGTGCACGAGTGATAAAATTTCTGGGAGATGTTTAACCATCATTAACAAGGTATAACGCCCGTTGTGTCCGACAAAAAATGTTTATGTACCTACCTAATGTTATTTGGGGATAGCTTTGGCTTACAGTATATCTATGTCTACTAAGTATTATATAATTATAATTATGGCGTTTCGTTTGTGCGATGGTCGCTGCTTTTTTTTGTGATTTTGGTTTTTTTTATTTGCGTTTCGACTCTCACCCGTCGGCCATCCATTCGACTGAGGGAATGAGCCGCAAACGTCGTCTACGATCACGAAGTGTACGCCTGGTGCATAACAGTCGACTTATGCGCCGTCTGCGGTTGCAGTTTGGGATTAGTGCACGCCACCTGCGCGTTCTTTCGGCGCTGCGGCATGGATCTGATGCGCAGGCACAGGTACGCGGACACCAGGCACGACACTAACAGGATGGCGAGCAGGACGAAAAGCGTAGCGGAGAATCCGATCGTGGTCATGCAGATCATTGATGAACCCGGTTCGAGAGTCCTGGTGGGGAACACCATGGTGTTAGTGGACGAGCCGTTTGTCGAGTCGTCGAGCGCGAATGTCAGGTCACCCGTGGACACTACCTTGATGACGCGATTGACGCCCACGGCTTCCTGTTCGGCGGCCGCGGTGCTGGTGCTGGCAGTGGTGCTGGTGGCGGCTGACCGACGGTGAAGTCGCGGACGGACACGCCTCTCGTCCCTGGGATGAGCTGAACCGATGCGTGCGTACACGTCCAATGGCGCGGGCGGTGGACCGTACTCGGCGGGACCTTGCACTGCTGGATGGTGGGCGGATAGCAAGTTACCGTGTTGGGCACTGAGTATGGCGTTAGAGTCCGAACATTGGTCCGGGCACTGGTACCGGCATATCTGTATGGTGCACTGGAAGTGAACTTCCATCGAGTCTGGAAACTTGAACGCCTGGAAGTGCGCATATGACAGCACGGACGCGCTGGCGCCGAAGTTTTTGATCTTGGTGAACCGGGACATGAGCTTTCCGCGAGTCACGCAACCCTTCTGGTCCACCAGCTGGATCGGCGCCCGTTTGCCGTCATGAGCCATGCAGTTACGAACGAGCATGTCGAACTTGGAATCGTCGTCTTTGATCGCCAGCACCATGGTCATGGTCTGTCCGATCTTCACCAGCCCAGAGACTTCAGAAGCCCATGGTCCCTTGCCGACCTTGTTGGAACAGAAAGAGAAAAATAAATAAAGAAAAACGAATAGAATGTTATTGTTATGCGAATAACAGATAAGAGTATGGAACTCGAATTTCGGGTAGTCGTGTTTTAGTATAAAATGGATATGATTGAGCTTTGGCCTAGTTGTTAACTTAAAAATAACCTTAAAAGGGCGTCTTGACCGCATTTGTTGTCAGCTCCATCTTACATATGTATGACATAGCGAAGCTATGCACTTCACGTTTAGCTTTGTTAGTTTTAATATAACAATAAATTGACGTATTACTAAAACTAAAAAGGTAAGAATATTGCCTGTGGTTTGTTGAATTCAATTTTCTCGTTATTTTTATTTTGGAATGAGTTTTAAGGGTGTGTGAAATATTAAAATTTAAAAATGCTCATAACTGACTTCGAAATTATAATTTCGTAATCAAGACGTTTTCAACAATGTTGTTACCATTATGTATGACATACAAAGATAAATTCACTCTGATATTAAAACTAACGAAGCTATAAACTTCTGAGCGTTAATTTGCAATGTACAGATACTTGCAGTACACTTATACACTTGTAAAGCGGAGACAACACATGCGACTTTACGAGAACACTCAAGTACTGTACACTCGTATTTATTATAACCGTTTGTTGGTTTAAAATTGAAATATTAAAAAATCGACAATTTAACCTATTACCTATCGTATTTACGAACGTAATCTGTGGTTCTATCTCATCCATTTTCGATGGCATTTCAGCTATAATACTAGTTGTACGATGTAAAATAGTATATTTTAATAGGTAACAAAAAATAGATCGATAAAAAAGATAGTACTCAAAATCTCGGTTGAAACATTTTAATAACATTCGATGTGTATAATAATATATAATATAATATCTCTGGTGTAAATGCGAAACTCATGTGGCTTATATTATTATTATATATTATTATCATGCGTTTTCGAATACGTATTCGCGATATCGATGGTTAAATTATAACTGTAAATGGTGTATAATATTGACTACACGATGTATAATTATATTGCGCAGCATTCGTAGTAGTGCAAAATTGAAAATTTATATTTATGTTGCAGTATATTATAATTGATATGTAGATTGTGGGTACCTACGTTTAAAATTTGCATAATAAAACGGGTATTTGATTTTAGAAAATCAAGCGGAAGAGATAAAAATTATCAGCCGATTTAAACACAAATGGCATGTTGACGATCGAATTATATTCGTACCTATAATAATCATATGACCGCCGTTTGCTATTATTTACATACTATTTTCGTATAATCGACTTGCGTGTGCAAAATTAATTAGTATTCATTGAGTTAAACCACTGTAAATAACCGGCAAAAATAACGCATAACCGCAAATTTAGATTTGGCGACATTAAAAAAAATAAATCCCATTTCGAATAGCACTATTACGGATATACGTGTATGTAGCTCATGTTTATACTCGTTTATTATAATAAATAATTTGCAAGATAAAATGACTGCAGTGGCGTCACAGGAGAGGGAGAGGCATCATTTTTGTTTTAGCGATTTCCCTACAGCTGAAACGGGCGAGTGAGTGTAGTACTACACAAGGATCTAATAATGTAACCGTATTTATAATATAATATTACGTTCATCATCTTCAAAAATTATGACTAATAGTCATGAATTATAAGGGGATTTTTGTTTATCGTGTACCGCTCAATTTGTTAAGAAATATAACATTTTTTTATTTTTTAAACATACAATTTTACATTGTTTATCTAATGACTTAAAATGATTTGAATTAAAAAAAAAAAATAGATTCTACTTGCATGTTTACGATAGAAAAATCGTTGACGAAGAGGGTCAAGAGGGGGGGGGGGGAGAACGAACTTTATAAACGATTTGACGTCGACTAAGACTTGACAATTCGGGGTCGCCATGGCAGATTACACTCGTGACTATCATGTTATATTATAATTATTATATATTATACTAAACCACAACTGCGGTCACAGCTAAAATAGTCACATCGATATCTATAGTATTTATTGATGACGTCATAAATTACTTGTATCTGCATCCAACATCCGACGTTGTCGCCGGCGAAGTCTGCCCTGACCACGTCTAGCATGTCGACCGGGAACGGCCTAAACGTGACAGACTTTTCGTACTGGTCGTGCCACGTGCACCGGAGTTTCCGGGCCTGGTCCCAGACCTCCTGCACCTGCGGGTCGTACTGGATGACGACGATATTCTCGAAGTAAGTTCCGGACCCGGAGTCGGCCCCGTATCCATACAGACCGTTCTCGGTGTTTCCGGAAGTACCACACGCGTGCACGCCAATCTCGAAGTTGACGGATGTTCGGCCAAGGCCGGCGGGCAGATGCACGCAGTTGCCGTTGCTGTAGTGGCCCTTGCTGAACACGATACCGTAGAACGGTTTGTCAAAGCTCAGGAACACCTTCATCGAATTCTTCTCGCACTTGACGTCCAGAGACACGATCTTGGGCATGTCAGCGGATGCGCTGCTCGGCCACGGGTCGCCGAGCGCGTTGCCCACAGGACCGGCCGAATACACCTTGTCCATGGCCTCGGACTGTTGGGCAACCAATTGCTGTTGCTGTTGCTGCAAGGACGGTGGAGGCGGTGGCGGTCCGTGGTAACCCACGTTGTGATGGTGATACTTGCCGGACTGCTGTTGGGGCGGTGGCGGTTGAGCCTGCTGCTGAGGAGGTGGCGGGCCGCGGTTCAGTGGTGGATGGCCGCGCACCGGTGCCGACTGCGGTTTCAGGTAGTTGTGTTTGGCTATGGAACCGGACGCGTTCTGGTCGTCCACGTCGTCACCGGTCTCCATGGCCAGTTGGTCGGGGTTGTGCGTTTCCATAGCGTCATCGCGCTTCTGTGCCGATTGTAGCGGACCATGCTGCAGCTGCAGTTGCTGTTGATCAGACTGTTGCAACAGATCGTCGATTGATTGTGACGTCCCGGAAACCGCTTCGACAACGTCCACTTCTTCCGTCATCTGCACGCAGTTTGCAAAATATGGCGGAAAAGAGAAAAATAATTAAACAGTGAGAACGGTGAGAGGAAAACAATTTCGAAAAATCGCTCGGCACATTATACTATATAATATTATATCCCAAAATTATATCACTTTCACATAGTTTTATCAGTTATATTTTTATTTTGTCTTATCCGGACGAGGGCATTTAGAATTTTAATATCATAACATATGATATAAATTTGTAACACCTCTATGTCATGTCTACGGTTAATATATAGGTAATATAAATACCATTTTTTTTTTAGTTTGGGACACCACGTTTGCCAGTTTTCCAACAAAAAGTAACAGAAAATAAAGTGGCCCACCCTATGTGCATCGATAAATTTAATATGATGTGTTGCGCATGTTTTAAAAATATATTTCGAAAATTTTATTATTTTATATTTTTTATTGTATATGCTCTGACGAAATTCGTATAAAACCTTCAAGCTTATAGTAATTTATTAAAGAAACATTAAACAATTAGTACGAATAAAATAGATGTCTAACAAAACATATAATCAAGCCTTCTAAAAGTTAGTTCCATCGATTCAAATATATAAATAAATAAAATAGCTTTTAAGCCAATGTACTAGTCAAGTCGAACAAATACAAGAATAAATAATATTGTTGGAGGATGTGATTCGTTTCAGTTTTATCGTGATGCGCCCGAGTAAAGCTAATAATTAATGATTACCTATATAATACACTCGGACATTATTCGAGGGTTGTTTCCGTGACGGACTGGGGAAATTTTAAATTCCCAGCGATACGTGTTATTGTGTTCATAGCCATATAGGTACTTATTAACCTACCATTGCTACTATATAGTGTATAATATATAATATATAGATCGCGGCGATCTACTTTCGAAAAACGCGAAAGTCGTAAAGGATTCATAACCGCGCGTACACACAGCATATTATATTGTTGTACATAGGTACTACTATTATTATTATTATTATTAAATATAATACGTACGCTCTGAGCGCTGTGTCTGGCAAACGGAAAATCAACGAAATCGCTTTTTTCGGGCTTGCGAAGTGTCGAACAATAATATCATATTCACATATGTATCCGCAAACGCACGCGTTCAATAGAAATAACATTATTACTAATATGACGCGTGCACGAGAAAATGTGCTTATTGTTTAAGCGCGTAAACGATACACAATATTACACTGCTTAACGGTACCACAAATGTTACCTAACCATAACGAGTAGACAGCAGTGCTTATATATACATACATACATACATACATACATACATACATACATACATACATACATACATACATACACACACACACACACACACACACACACACACACACACACACACACACACACACACACACACACACACACACACACACACACATATATATATATATATAAGATCTATATTCCACAGAGCGAGTACGTATATATACAACCGTAATACGGTATAATTGTCCATATATCTATATATTATTATTTATACATCGCGTGTCCTGTATCAATTAAATAGACCAATGGTATCAATGACTGCGTCGTATATGATACGAGTGCCTATATTTTTTGTGTCGCTACTTCGACATCGAAGTACCTACCTACCTCTCTATACGGACATCAGCCGCAGTCGTCCGCGGTAAATCGTTATTATGGTTTTTTAACGTTCGACTTAAAAACGAATTACCTAATATACGTAGTATGTATAATATTATAATATGATATGTATTGTTAGTGTTCGAGGATACTCACGCTGTACGCCAGAAAGCAAAACATCAGCGACAGTCTAAGGATCATTTTTCGTCCGTGTAGTATTTTTGAACGATCTGAAAACATAAATAGATAATACATAATAATAATATAATATAAAATATATGCAAATATTATTATAACCTGAAAGCGGATCACAATAGGTTTAAGTAGGTAGAGAGTTGCGCGTATAATCGCAACAACATCCCCGAAAAATTCGACATGGGTGAGAGACGGCTGAAGGGGAAAGTTAAGATGTGAGATCAATTCGGTGAAAAATAAAAATAAATTCGTCTTTCGAAAAGTCCGCCGCGGCAGAATCGACGGAATGTGCATGCGTGTGATATGGACCACAGTCTGACGGTACCTATATTCAGTGTAAATACAAGTCGTTTGACCGCTTTGAATTTTAAAAAAAATAAATAAATAAATAAATAAAATAACGATTTCCTTCCAGTCTCGGACCGTGCTGCCTACTTTTGTGCAGTAGTGCTGCAGTTTGCGTCTTCCGTACATAGGATGGGTAAGAAAAAAAAACCGTCAGACAGATGATTCCGGTTTTCGCGTTCGTCTCCGCGTTCCGCGGCGGCACATCCTGTTCACCGGGAAACCTGGAGAGAAACACTAGTGACACACTCGGACATATATCTGTGTAAATCGTCCGTTTTTACCAGTACGTGATCGTTAACAATGCCGGTCACCGATATACATCACACACACACTGACGTGCGCATATTATACACGCAAACTGCATAGTGGTACGAAAAAAAGAAAAAATAATATTGGTATTATCTAATGACCATATAAGTTATAGAGCCTACGGATCGAAAAGAAAAATACGAAATGAACTTTCTCAAACGTCTTCGAGGCCGGATAACCTTTCAAAAACATCGACCGCGCGACGGTGTACCTCCAATCGTATATTATAGAAATATAATATATTGTACACCTATATATGTGTACGATTTCTGCGAGCTTTACGAACCGCGATGGTCATTATTCCGATCACGAGAATTATTTAGATCATCGAGAGGGAATATAATATATATATATATATTATAATTATATTCAAATAGGAATAACGTGTTTCATAATTCGATAATAATTAAGAATGAATGCGCTGCTCAACTTCCGAAATCCGGTTTTAATATGGACACAGCGGTGTGCGGCCCGTGAGTGGGTCAGTGTTCTTCTTAAAAAATAAAATAAATAAATAAAATGGGATAAAAGTCTTAGCGGCCTCTCCCGACTGTCTTACCGTGCTACTACGCATTATGTATGTCGAACATTTTTATGGTAATATATTATATTATACGTTTAGGTCAAGTGCCCGAGAGAAAACGCCGGCAGCTGCAGTCGAGCCCGGACTGGCGATGCCCGCTCGCCCGCTCCCGGCGTCGATCAGTGAACGTGATTCTCAATAGCCGCGATCACGTTTTGTTTCTACGAAACCATTATAATATACGTACCAACAGCCGATTCTCTTTTCTTCGCCAATCGATCGGTTTGCGCATGATGACGATAATAATATGGTAAAAATTGGCGGATGTAAATCTTATATTGGTACCTACACATATTTGATTATATTCGGCAGCCCGAGCGCCAGGTGCTCCCCTCGGGGTTTTCTAGGTCAGATTTCTGATCGATTTATTACCCCCTTTCCACGTGATTGACCCACAAAAACGGTGTGTATCAAAAACACAAAACCGTTTAACAGCAAAATCGTATTGCGATGTGACGAAATTGCGTACGCCGCAATAGCCAACAATGGGCGTATAGCAGCATAAGAAATTGACGAAAAATACAATATTATGCATACGACCTAATTGGACGATGATAAAAACAAAATAGGAATACAAGCGAAAAAACGGTCGTTCACCCAAATGCATATATAATGTCATACTACGTAGCAGATAAGGTGTATCGATGCCAACAGATATCGTTCAGTGTTGTTCTCGTTGGAATATATCATATTATTTATTAAAACGCGCGTGATTCCGTTCATTATAGGTATACGAACCGACAATATGGACGTTTGATTTATGCACAACTCGCTGCACCGCTGCATTATAATATACAGCCGTCATCTGCAGAATTGACATTCAATCACACACAACAAACATACAAGCACTCGGTTATCGCGTTTTGACGACCGATCCGCCGTCCTATATACAAGTGTACGAGTGTAGGTATATTACAATCGCGGTAAGCCCAGGTGTACCGTGGTATTCGGTATACGTGGATTATGATCGCGGTATATCTAGGTATATACACGTTGGTGTTCTGCGGTTGGTATATACGATCGCACACGCTTCCCGTCGAAACGAGAAAACATCGAATCCATTGTCGTCCGTCCCGTGTCTCGCTACTAGTGTTAATGATACCCACAGTATAAAAATAATAATGCATAATATATTATGCTCTCTGCCCGTTTACGTGACCATGCATACGTAATGCACAACCGCGCAGATTAGGCCGCTGCAATTGCTTTTTGTTCGACACATGCATTGTCTCCCGAGTTTTGCAGCTTTCTATTTTCGCTCGACTCATCGTCGCCGCAACATCCCTACTAACGCCCAGCTAAGTTCCGCCGTCGCCACGACATCGGATTTTTATTTTCACTTTTAGACGCGACAAAAACTATTGAAACATTGGCCTACGAATTGATTATCCGAATAATATAGCAATGACTACCGTCATTACACATTTGTACCCATACTATAATATATACATTGATATTAGATGATTGTTATTGCTCTCAACGCTCTAGGCCGGTTCCAGAAACGATATTTTATGATAATAATTGGACTCATTATCATAGTTTCAAAATTTAATTATTGCCGTTCGAGTCGATGAACAGCGGTATAAAATATAATATATTCCCTATGTTATGATATCTGTATATTTAATATATATCAAACTTATGAACACAAAAT
The DNA here is from genome assembly GCA_014851325.1 of Pentalonia nigronervosa. Classification (NCBI taxonomy): domain Eukaryota; kingdom Metazoa; phylum Arthropoda; class Insecta; order Hemiptera; family Aphididae; genus Pentalonia; species Pentalonia nigronervosa. The sequence continues at coordinate 55,319 of JACXSJ010000036.1, forward strand.
TACACAGTTATTAACTTTTAAATCGTGTCGGTACGTTCATTATTCGTTCTACATACCTACTTCGAATCGCTATAAATATATTATCATCTCGTAATTATATTATTTTATATCGTATAATATAATATTATTATAAGCACTGTTGTTCTACCTATTAATCTAGATATCAAGGAGTTGGGACTTACTACAAATATATAAAGTTAGTCAACTAAATGTATGTATTATTTCAATGAATGTTCAACACTATTGGTTTTGGTGCTTATTTATACACCTAGATACCATGTTATCGTAATATTTGTCGAAACACATTTACCTCTGAAAACTACGAAATACTTGTTTCTAAAACTATGAAATAAATATAATTCCACTTTGCTACAATCGTTTAATGATAGATAATACCGCTATTAATATTGTATCTACTACTATATTACTTATATAAACTTGTTATATCTACAACTAACTACAACTGACAACACTATAAACCATTAAAGACGAATTAATTATTTTGAAGCGCGTCCAAATAAAAACAAATATATGCAAAATCGTTGTAATTTTTACCACCGTTACAAATATGTTATAAACAGTGTTCGATTTGTATTGGTTTTGAAAAACATTTACTATTTATTAATTAAATACAAATTTAAAGATTTAGTACTATGTAGTTTAATTATTTAGGCGTTTTAACCGTTCTCGGATGAATGTTATATAAAAATAGCCAATAGAAGTAGTAAGTACTTATACCATATATTATTGTTCAATGCGTAATTTATAATAATTGTTTTAGAAATACCATAATGCCTATTTAATGTTCATTGATTTACCACTAGAATTATTCTTAACAATTTAACGCATACAATATACAAACATATAATATTCTGTAACAATTAACAACTGCTAAGCTGGCGTTTAAAAACGAATTGATTGGTATGTTACCCACGCATAAACAAGTTTTAACATCTGAAGATAAGTACCTTCTTATTTATTATAATCGTTTTTCTGATCGTTCAGATGGAGTTCATTCATACTGTCAGTTGCCCGGGGATCTGTTTGATTCAAAATTTATAGGTCGTGTCAAAACTATTAATAATATTTAAGTAAAATAAGATATTGCTTAAAATAATTTTCTCTCTTAGCCGACCGCTCTTCGTAGATCCCAAGATGTTGTGTAAACAATCGTCAATATTAATACAAAATATACTTGTATTTACTAAAATTAAATGTCATAAATTTAATTTTTGATATTATTTAAACGTATTACCATTAATGAAATATTTTCCAAAAATTATTAACAAATTGAAATAAATGCTTATAAAACTGTTTATAGTATATGTATTTGTAAGGTGGAAGTTATTGTTTTCCACGATACCAGTGTGTGTGTATAAGAATTAAGGTAAAAAAACTACTGACAAAACAAAACACAACTTGTTTATAAATCACTACATTAGTTTCAAAACCGATATAGATCGTATAGGTCTGTTATAAATCGACAAATTATTCATAATATGCAATTTCAAAACTATTTTTACAGAGACTTATATTGAATATCAGTGTTTAAAAACTAAGTTGTCATTCATATAAGATAGTGATTACTCTAAAACACGTAAAGAATCAAAATCTTACCTCAAAACTAGAAGTCTGGTTTCACAAACACGTAATTCGACAGCAACTTGTATTATGAGAACAAATCAACAGCACTATTATAACACACTATTAACAAAAAAAAAAAAAAAAGTATAAAAAACTTTTCGGAAACTGCAAAAAGTTCTAACGATTTAGGCCGAACAAGCAGTTGACGCGACGGTTTCAAGACGATTAGTGATCGAGAACTCTTAGCCGGCAAGAAGAAAGGATCAATGAGATTCATCCATCTCTTCGTCGTGGTTAGCTTTGCAGGGGCCCGATGATGATATTGAAACGGCGACAACGTGTTTCCGTGTCCCCTTCCTACTTCACGGCCACTCATGATAGGTACCAGCCACTTGGTCATGACCTAGACCTCAACAGGAACAAGTCGAATGGTCTGGTTTCATCAAAGCCCGCATAGCAATTAGTCTGCGTGCGCGTGTATGTGTGTGCGTGCGTGCGTGTGTGTGTGTGTGTGTGTGTGTGTGTGTGTGTGTGTGTGTGTGTGTGTGTGTACAGACCCTCTCTCTTCACGTCTGAGCATGTGTATAGGTACTACACAGTATCTCGCTCACTCGCACTCTTTCACTTCTCATCAGCGCCTCTCTCCGTCTCTATCCATTTCTCCGCTATTTCAATACGATTTTGTGCTTCATTGAAACTATTTGTACGGATATGGCCCGATAATGCTATTCTAAGATAATAATATAATGTATAGACACTTCACGAAAGTAGTGAACATGCGCCAAAACGCATACAGAAAGAGAGAAAAGTCCTACTGTCTAATTACACAATTGTGTAAACGCGTAGCCTTTATTTATTTTTAGTTGTGAAATTTTAGCATTAAAATTAAATAACCTAATTTGAAACAAAATCTTTCACAAATTATAATAATAATTTAGAACACAGTTAGACAAATGTATTTCCTAGTCGAATTATAGAGCTTCAACTATATCCAAATTATTATCATATTGATAATGTATATTATTATAATCATATTCTAAATAAATATATTTTATACTATTTTTTGATAATCGTTCATCAGCTATTACTCATTAGTAATAACTAATTATAATCAAATTGCGAACATATTGTTTTTCGTTTAGTATGTTGAATTTAATATTATTTCAAACACAGAAACTTAAATGTACTGTATTTCTGTACATTACTTGTATTCGTATATATATAGATGTACCTACTATCAGACTATCTATCTACTATGTAGATATTAGATAATTATAATATGAATAGTTATAAGTTTTTATACAATTTAAAATAATTTTACAACTTATCTCTTATCTAAATAGTAAGTATGATACTTTTTTGACAGAAAAATACAATTTTTATCTCATGACCTTAAACATAATATTTTGATTTATAAGCAGGTATTGGTACCATTTATTTTCTAACTAAACTTTTTGTTAATTATTAAGTTAAAAATTGTATTACAAGTATCGATTGTTATATATTACGTACCTAATGACCAATGATTAATATTAAGAAGATGTGAAAATATGTGCTGTTTTAGTTTTTGTTTATAAAAAATATCTTTTCTGATAACGTTTACTAATATAAAGTTTTAAATTATGTAATAATAAAGGGTAATAAAAATATATCAGATACTGTCATATAGTTTAGTGTATTTAACATTTATAATAATTCGTTATTTGTACCTTTTTAATAATAAAAATAATAATAACTATATTATAAAACGCAACAATTAAATAAAAAAATAGCATAGTCACATCATGATTTTATTTATTTTGTATTCATTTTTAGTAAAATTAAGTTGTTACACAAGTCACATCGAAAACGCTAAGTATTACTTTTTTTCGTTGCTGTACTATGGATTATTTTTATAACTTATGTAGGTATCTGTAATTTTTATACGAATATTTTTATTTATTATAAATTTAAATTTACTGTACTTATAATTAAGCAAAAATTATTAGTTCAATTGAATGCACAAATAGAAAAAATATTAATTCATGATATTCTTGAATATTTAAGCCCTTTAGAAGTATAATATATTAATAATTACCTAATTATATTAAAATATTAATATTTGTACATAATTTCTTCTTTTTTGAATTAATATAGATAGTATGACACAGATATTGTACAATAACGATACGAACTACCACTGAATTCTGTATAATATATTTATGAAGTTTACACTTTTGAAATTTTAGTAATGTCATATTATAATTCTAAATAAATAGGTATACGGGTGTTTATATTTCTAACTAAATTACAAGTGTTACCTTACTTGTTAGCGAAAAGTGCGTGGTGTGTCTTCGACACCTATCAAAAAAAAAAAAAAAAAAA
>JACXSJ010000036.1:59366-79457 GCA_014851325.1 Pentalonia nigronervosa
TTATGTCCTTATGTAGTATGTAGTATATACCAGTGATGGATATATCTTAGTTCTGAAGAGAGGGGAATTTTAAATCCACAAAGGTAATAAGGTTCAAATCCTCACTTTATTTTTTTTTTTTGAAAATTTATTACTGTAATCGTTACGAAAAATTTACCAAATTTGTTTGTTTCAATTTAAATTTTTTAAAAATGTTACAATTATTATTGTACACGTGCGAAAAATTACGACGGTTTATAAGTAACACTGCATCAAGCTACTATTGGTCATTGGACTTTTTTTTTGCTTCAAGCCTTCAACACAATTAGGGCATCAATCTGAAAATTACACCTATCTTTATAAATTCTTAAATATTAACAATTAAGTTATAGGAAATATCGTATTAATGTAAAGTGGTCCACAAATTAGCTCCCTGATATTCGCCACTGGTATATACACACAAAATAATAAAAATGTGTGTACATATTTTTGTAATGAATTGTAGCATACAATTAAAAATCGTAGCCTTTAAAATCCAAATTTAGGCATATTCTTGATATATTGTATCAAATACATACATACAACTATTTGTTTTTAGAAATGAAAAGTAATTAATTACTTTTGCAAACATAACTTTTATAACGTATTCTTTCGTATAGGTATATAGTTGATAAGGTTATTAGCAGAATTAAGATAAATACTAGAAAGTTAATTGAGACTACAATTAATATCTATAGTATTATCATCTATATATGTGCATAAAAAGTAATTGTATAACGCATCTAATTATAGTAAATGTAGTTGTTTCCAATAGTAAAATTGCTCAAAAATGTTCGTGTAGTATGTAATTATAGATCGAAAATCAAGACATAAATTGTACGAGTATTTTAAAATGATGGAATTCTCGTTTTCTAGAATACCATAAAAAAAATTCCAAAAATGGAACCATTTTAGAATGTGATGATAATCACTTTAAAATGTAATGTGACAACACACCAGCAACTTATCTAGAACAATAATCTACTAAATTTAATGTGAAAATATAGTATATATATATATATATATATATATATAATATTAAATTATTATATATAGTAACCTGCTATACACTTGAAAGTATGTCACATTTTGTAATTGTAGACGGTTTAATTTCAATTTAACTTTTTAGTTTTAATTACAGGTATTGTAAAAATAGATTATAATGTGAAATACTCTACCAGACACCTGTTAATGGAAATGTATAATCATTAATATAATATTGTCTATTTAATTTACCAAAAAGCAATGAATGGAAATCATAGGATTTTTTCCCTCAGTTAGCTATTAATTGTTTTGATTATTCTATTTAATATGTAAAAACTGATTATTAATATATTATTTTTTTCCCTAAATACTAAAATATTTATTTTGTGTATTTATGAACCTAGCTATAAAATAATGTTACAATGCATTTTTCACCTTTTTAATTTATTACTCAATTAATAATTTAAGTAGTCAATTCATAAATTCTTAATATAAAACTCTAATATGAGAAACAATTAATTTAATATAATTTAAAGTATAAATAAATATTTTGTTATATTATAATAGGTACAGCAGTAATACTATTTATGTAATAAATGTTTATCAATATTTTATGAACTATGTACATACAATATACGTCATAACTCATAATATTACAATATATAATAATTATTGCAATTATTGTTATAACTTTTTTTTAATATAATGTTTTTATCACCTACATAGATTTTTGAATAATTAAATAAATTGAATGATTTTTAATATAAAATTGTATATTTTTAAAGTCAATTTTCGTAAAAATTATGTGGCACATGTAAATTCTACCGGAAAAGACAGGTCATAAAAATGTTATAGGAACTCCACCCGAGAATTTATTTCCGTAGAAAAGGTCAGTAGTAAATTCCGCTTCTGATATTCATGTAATCGACAGTAATTATTAGTAGTTTCGGCTTTCATCTTCGCTCCGCTTTCTATACAATAACCCTCGATTTGTAATAAAACACCCGTTGAGTAGGTCAAAGATTTAAAATAGAATTTGGTTATTTGAAAATGGACTATATTTTCAACAAATGTAATTTATCATTTAACAGTTATTTTGCTAAAAATTAAATAATACAATATTATAAGATTGAATTATCTATAAAATTAAAATACAAAAGTTAAAGAAGAAATAAAATAAGTAAATATATTTATACAAATAAAATGTTTTATAATGATTTTTTTGACTATTATGATTTTATGTTTGATGCTCAAAAATTGTATTTGATATAATACTATACTTATTATTAATTTAACAATTTCGGCATTGCGAATTTCAATAATATATTATATTGTAGTTATATGAGTTTTTATGTATTGTAGTTTAAAAAATTCTATGAACAATAATAAATATTATAAATATAAATAGATAAAATAAACAGATGAAATAAACAGAATCTACTGTTTACCTTTATTATTATTTATACTAAGTACTAAATCATAGTTCAATATTTTAACTCTTTGTACTGCCCTTTTAACTATCATAATCTTTAACATTATATAATTATCATTTATTATAAATAATAATAAAACAGATCTTTTTATAAGGGGTAGGGAGTATTATAAATTGATTTCAATCGAATATTATGTATAAAGAACAATGTTCTAAGAGCAAACACCAATGATATGGTTAGGTACGTGTGAACTGCCGAGTTTACACAATCTATAAAGAAAAGGAACCATGATTAAAATTAACCTTATAATGTTATATTGCCGAATATTTCCTACATGATTATTGAAATATGTCTTACAATCTTAAATCATATACTAATATATAACATAAGCTTACAATGTAGTAAACGTTATAAACATTTTAGAAGAGGAATAATTGAATTGATAATAAAATGTGTTAATATGTACTCGTAGTAATGAACGATTAATTTAATCAATTACCATTGATGATTTCACACGAATATGCAGTTTAAAGATTATCAGACATCAGATTAAAACAAAATTATTTATTTTTCTATTATTGTAAAATAATATTCAATAGTTTTTTAACATAATGCTTATAGTTATTGTTTATCACGGTGTAATATAGTTTTGCTACAATTTAAATATATTTTTTTTCTATAATACCTATACTTATTTTTATTAAAATAACGGTCCAATTGACCAAAAAAACAAAGTTTGTTTTTCTTCGTGACATAAAAGGGCAAATATTCAACAACTTTTTAAGGTAAGTTTTATTTCAATGTAATTTGTATTACCTACATTACTTCTGTAACCTCAACAAATTACACATAGGTGTATTGTGTATAGGTAATAATTTAGTAAAAAACATTTATTATGACTATTAATACAGTTTGAGTAGATACCTATTAATTTTTTATTAGTATGGATCATATTATGTATATAATAATATGTATCTAATAGATACAATCAACTTAATCAATTTTAACAACACAATAATAATTTAAGTTGTTTAGGTTTGGATGACCAAAACGCGTAAAATACAAGAGAGGTAACTCACATAGCTACTGAAGGCATTTACTATGTCAAAAATACAATAGGTATCAGACATTCAAATATACCTACCTAGTAAAAGCAAAAAATATATAAATGGAAAGTATCTACATATTTAAAGTTCATAATCAGCACTAAAAAAATAATGAATTTACATATCTATTAGGTAGCTGCATATTCAAAATCAGATTTGACACAATTTTTTTTCATTATACTAAATACATTCCAAAAATACATGTTCACAATTTGCCTATATACTACATACAATTATAATATGTACAATAAAATATGCAAAATTACAGTGTCGAGTTTAAGAAGGGTCGAGCGGATGAGGCAATAGCTATTCGAGTATTTAGGTGTCAAATTTTAGAGGTTGCATAATACGTGCAATGGTTGATATGGCCGAATTATAACATCAACTTATAACCAATATGAAATAATATTATGAGTGCCTAAAACAACGAAATTTTAAGTATGACTTTGAAAAATGTTAATAGTTATAGTTATTCTGGTAATCCTGGTATAACCGCTATAGTCGTTTTGTTGTATGTCACGTGCTGTACCTATATAACTGAATGGTCCAGTACATACAATTATTTCAATAAAAAATTATTTGATTTCATGAATTATTGTATGCCACTTAATAAAAAATACTCCAACCCAAATATTTTTGCTAAAAATAATTTCAAACAACGCATAAAATTGTGAAATGTTAAGCGATCAAGAATTTATTTTTACGATCCAAAAATATATGGCCCTAACAAAATAAAGTGTAAGTATATACGTTGATATACAATGATATATCTACGTTTTCTTTTATATAGATACATAAAAATAACTTGATATATGCGTATAAGAATATAATATTTTTTCTAAAACGTATTAACGGATAACAAACATGTATTTATAACATTAAAGCTCCCACACACATCTTCAAATTAAAAATAGCCAATCTATTTTATTCTATTAATATATTTGTCAAAGTTCATATATGATGATATATTATATTTTCAACAATATTTTACGAGGTTCTATACGAAACTAACGTCTTAACACTCATCTGACCCGTATTCTTACGCACTCTATAATCACATTCCACATCGCTTCGTGTATGGTGTATCTAACTCTTAAAACAAATTAGTTATACCGTGCAAATTATAATCGTCATCAATATTAAACATAGAATAAGTCGTTCAACAGGGATGGGGATAACATATTAATTGCCGATATGATGTGCGTATGTAACAACGGGGGATTTGAAATGTTTTTTTATCGATGTCATACCTATATTTTAATAAAGTATATATTATATAGTAACGATGAAAAATGTACCTTTGAAAAACTAGGTACACTAAGTTTTTTGGTAGGTTACTATAATACGTGTTATAATTTTACACCTAAATTCACCAAAATTGCGTTAATACTATAGTCAGCTTAATTTGAAGATAAATATAAAGCTAGCCATACACTTCGGTTTTATTTATCCGTAAATAGTGCTTGACGTTATTCAAACAATGTTCACAGCTAGTGTATGAAATTTAACAAATAATAAATAAACATTTTTTAATAATAGGTCTAGGTATTTACAAAAAAATATGATACCTAGGTTCGATATAATAACAACCATTGACTTACAAATATAAATATAGATACCTACACTAATTATATGCTCGATATAATAATATGGATATAGTAGCCAGTAGGTAACCTCACAACTAACTTGAAATTTTTTCACTAATTCTTACAATTTTATAAAACTTCAAGTGCCTATTACTTTATAACATAGTGTTGTAGTGCATGTATTGATTTATTATTGATAAATTACCTTAATACAGCGTGATTCAGTAAGTATGCTCACTCCTATTTTTTCATTTGATAATCAATTTATTAAAATTCTGATTTTTTGAAGTTTTAAATAGGTATACATAAAGACCACATTTTCAAATTCATGAGATTTTTCATAATATTTTAGAAGTGACCTGTGGAGATACAAAATTCTGTTTTTCAAACAAAAACTCCCATTTTCAACTGTAAATTATTATAAGCAGATAATTTTTCTAAAAACTTTAACGTATCAAAATCAAAATTCGAACGAATATAGTTTCTGAGTTATTTAATTTTGTGCAAGTCCTTTTTACTAAGGATTTATGAGCCAATGATAATAGGTTTGAAAGATATGGGAGAGCTATGGTTATTTGAAAATTTTAATTATAAATATTTATAATTTACAAAAATTATCTAAATATAATAAATACTAAATCTAATATAACATATATTTTATATTTTTGTAATACTATTTTTAAGTCTCTTATACTTAGTATAAACATATTAATAACTGAAAAACTACTCGTTCAAATTTTTAATTTACCTAGTACATCAAAAAAAAAAAAACTTAAGGATATTAGGTTATTTTCATAAAGTAGTACGATTAATATAAAATATATACATAAACAATCCTTTATTATAAATTTTTAAATGATAACTTTAATCATATATTAACAATTAACAATTAACAGATTCATTATTATATATTATTGTGAGGAATAAAATATAATAAATATAATATTTATTATTAATCTGTGCCAATTTTTCAAATGTTCCACAATTCTATAAAATTTGGAAATACTATTTTATATTTTTGTTGCCATCTTAATTATAAATAATAATACTTTTCCATTAATCTACTACCCGATACCTATTTAGTGGGAAGAGGATTTACACGGTATATTATATCAACAAAAATTGCTTCACAGGGCAATATTCAGGCCTTGTCGAATTGTCCAATTTGATAAATATTTTTTTATCCGAAAGAAGAAGGCTATCACGCAGGCTACATCGAACTTCGATTTTTATTTTATCTCAAATAATAGTATAAAAATAATTTATAAAAAATAACTTAAAATTGTTTTTTTAGAAATATTATAAAGTTTGAGATTAAAAATAACAGAGTTCATTGCGGCCTGTACAACATTCTACCCTTTATTAGTTAAAAAAAAAATGATCAAATTTGATTGATACTACAGCACAGAATCATTATTCCTGTAGTGCATTGTTTTCTAACCTAGGAGGGGTCTGTATACATTGCTGGGGAGGCGCAAGCAATCACTATGAAATAAAATTTGTATTTATTAAATTATTTTTATTTTACAATAGCTTTTATGTCTTACAAAATATTGTATGGTTTATTTGTAAAGTGAACAAAAAGAAGGTGATCAATTTTTTCAATTTATAGGAAAGGGCTCGAGATTTTTGAAAACATAGAATAGAAGAGGCTGGGGACCACTGATGTAAAGTGTATTTTTGTGGACAAAATTACATTAGCATTGGGCGCTTTAATATAAAGTAATATAAATATTGTAGTACCTATAGGTTACCAAACCACGGTGTTCAATAATTACAATTATTATACTCGTTTTATGAAATTCTCGATTTGTATATAATCCTAATTATACGATAATAAATAAAAATACAAACTCAAAAAAATCCACCCCTCTCCCCCCCCCTCACACACACACAAAATGCATTTTCAAGTAACGCCACTTGTTACACGTATCTTAATCATTATCACTGTCGTCGTGTTCGAACATGTATCATTATTTTATTACATTATATTATTGTTTCCTCCCGCGAACAGTTATTATCAGTCACGACGCGCGCGCGTGCGTGTGAAAAAAATCACGACGTGTGCAGCGATGAGTGCCCATATAATATAATAATCATAATAATAATAATATATAATATTATATACACACAGCATCGGGCGTACCGTGGCATTAAATGCTATGACGTTCGCGTACGATCGTTTTACTTTTCCCCTTATTAATTAATTAACGTATCCGGCAACGGAACGGATACAAGTACGATGAATGATGATAATAATATTATTATACACAACAACACCGAAAATAATAATAATAATAACACGCAGTCGTGTAGCGATATAATTATTATCATCGTTATAGTAATAATAATAATAGTAACGTATACCTGTGTAAAAATACAAAAAAAAAAAAAAGAAGTTTTTAATTATTGCGAGTTTGCCTTCTCTCCCGCACAGGCGGCGGCAATAATAATATTCGTACGATGATAAATAATAATATAACAATATAATACGATACACGGGTACCTATATAATGCTATATATTACATATACGCCGATCGCGCGCGTTATTATATTGTTATTAGGTGCAGTAGTTAGAACACAGACTCGTGCGTAACGCACCTTCCTTCAAGTATAATAATACATAGAGGTACCTACACATTTCGACGATCAAATGGACCGCTTCTATACGTCGTACAGCCTCCGCCGAGTCGTCTCCCTCGCTCGCCACCGTCGCAACAATAATGTCGCGGTTCCGGTCGCGGGCACAATGCATACCAGAATACTTATATCATATATATATATATAAAATACACCCCGAATCGTACATATATTTTGTACATACAGTGAAATCTTTAAATACCGGACACTCGCGGTCTCTGACATTTTGTCCGTTGTTCGGAGGTGATATCATACAGTATGCAGGGTGACCGCCATGCGTGTTTTTCCCGTCGATGACTTTCCCACGACTATAGTTTCCTTTTTTTTTTTTAATTTGATTTTTGCAGATCGTTATATCGTATAGGCGCTGCGGTGGAATGGGCTCGTTTATTTATCGCGTACACATATCTTAACCAGGTGATTAATTTTACGTTTTTGAATAATTTTTTTTTACATAATTTAATATTGCTAAAAAACAACATTTTTTTCATCGTCATCATTCATTTTTAATTTCTTATTCCAAAGCAGAATATTATTTGGAGTATTTCGATTTTGGACGAATAGTTTATGAGTTAAAAGTATTTAAAGTTTAGATGAAGCGGAGCGTAGTACCATATGCAATAGAGTAGGTACCCTACAAAATATTGATCCTCTATTCCGCTCATCTTAATTTTAAATACTTTTAACTATATAAATAATAAACTAAATATTAAACCTAATATAAAACAAATCCAACGATTTTAAAACTTTATTTATTTAAATAATAATTTATTGATTAATACTTTTATTTTTTTTTTTTGTATTTCCTTTTCTCAACATTAACTGAATAAGACACAATTAAAATGTAAATATGTGTATAATGAATGTAATGCTAATGGCCTTAGATATCGAGGCAGAAATATAAAAATTTTAAGAATAATAAAAAAAATAATAATAATTATCTAGGCAATTGTCAGAAATGTGATTTCATAATTTTTTCACAAAAATGTTGTTTTGCAACGGCTCGAAGTTATTTTAATGAAATATTTTCAAAAAGTAGGTACGTATGTGTTTTCCTGAAATAATGTGTCTTACGTTAAATGGATAATTAAATATATATTACAACTATAATAATTATTTCGATACTACCTATTTATCAACTTTGAAGGAATTAATTTTTTTTTCTGAGTTGGATTAACAATTAATAATATTAAAGACAGCCCAATCATTATTGTCGAATAAAACATAATATTTAAAAGTAAATGTATGTAATGAACTGTTCGAATTTCCAACTGAGGTGTTATTAATAATAAGTATATAATATTGATATGGTTTGAAAACCTAACTAAATTAATTTTAAAATTGATTTAAAACTCAAAATTTCTTTTAAATTTCGGTTTGGTGCATTATAATTTTTAACGGAAATACACTTGAGGTTTAGAGATTTTTTTACCTATCAAGATCCAGTAAGTATTTACCGAGCATATGGAAAATTTCGTGGAAGAGGGGAGGAGAAGTCGTCGGCTGCAGGGCCAGTATATATACTGCAATATAATATACGTTGGAGCGTGCGAGTGTAAATCTGATGTGTAATGACAAAACGAAAGGGATAATAAGCAGGATTAATGTTATTTTGGCAATGGACTCGCGGGCCGGTTCCCACGTGTCCCCGTCGGCCGTCTACGCGGCGGGTCGCTGGTGGACGAGCGACGGGTGTCCTGGGAGGGAGGTGCGGGAAGCGAGGGAAAGCACCTTGGGCGGGAGGGGCGGTCAGTCTGCATTCCACCGGGCAGGTCGGCCCCGTGACCTACTTATTATCTTCTTCTCGCATATCTATATGTATTATATACCTGTAGTTGTACATAAGTACCTGCAGCAGCAGCAGCAGCAGCAGTTATATTATATACCCGCGCGCGCGCGCACCATACGTGCTCCGGGCTTAATCGCTTCCCCTCTGTGTACTTTTTATTTCTCCGTGGCGCGCGCGCGCGCACACACACACACACACACACTCATAAGTCATCGTCGTAAGTGGAACCCCGTCTTATGGGAACTGGATAGAGTGTTATACACGTATATAATATGTGTTGGTGGGTGTGTGCGTGTGTGAGTGAGTGTGTACGCGAGCCGCCACTCAGTGGTGTCGGAAGCGAAAGGAAGCCGCCGCCGACAGGGGCTAACCGAATAACTACTTCCTCCTCTCCCCCCCCTCTCCATCCCCTCCCATCGTCTGGTGTGCGCGCGTATATATATATATATAACAACACTCCATTTGCGTACAAAAAAATGTTATGGAAAGTAAAAAAAAAAAAACCTAGTATTAATGATCCATTGATATTATTATACGCACGCACGCGCACACACGCCCATCGGGACCGCACGTATTATATACGTGTTGTATAAATAGGTACAGATGTAATATAAATTTATAATACGCACTGGTTTAGTTCATTTTACGCGTACGTTATTGGCATGCCGTTGATTAGCTACGTGTGTATAATGTGTGCAGATCAAACAAACGAGATCGTCGGGCATTTGTGATCCTCGGCATGAAATAATTACTATCATCGTATTATCGTATAGGTACATCCGTCGTTTTTCTGATAAAATCGCCCATCGAATGTTTTATGCATAAATCGGAATTCACATTATTCTATTATAGTATTGTTATCTGTTATTATATATTTCGTTCGATTTCGATAGGCAACACCGAAAAAAGTCATTTCACCAAATGGACTTCAAGCAATAAAATATCACCATCACTATAATGTTATAAAATAATAAGCGATTACAAAAAATTACGCGAGTGAGTAAAAGTACCTACTTGATTTGTACGGGTATTTTATTTGTCGAGATTGTAATGATTGTACTCATGAAAAAATATATTGTTTGTAATGCTGTGACGAGATCATCATTGTTGTTAAATGCGAACCAACAAAACGTGTGCATTACAGTATATATTCAAGTAGTTTGTATAATGTTTCAACCGGTCTAATTATTTTCATTATAATAAAAAGACAAACATCATAAATAATTCAAATTTTTAGGCTAACCTAGTGAAAACTAAAAGTAATAATAATGTGTTTGCATTTGAAAGAATGTATAATTGCACGTTAAGTACTAACCTATATACCTATCTCATATCATTAATAAAAATATGCAACTATATTATACGGCAGTAGATTACTGAGGCCATAAAAATATTCTCGTCGAGGAGAAACGAAGAGTTTGAAAAGTATAAGTTTTCAACCGCTGTAAATTTAATTGTTATTATGCCGACGACGGTTAACCGTAAAAAAAAATAAAAACAACAAAACCCACGTTTTTAAATATAAATAAATAACATACAAACGTCTCTAGGCATAAATAATATTGTAATATTGATCATGTTTGAGTATAATACACACTTGTTCGTTTTAATTTTACCAAAATATGTCAAAGTAAACCGATATCAATGATGGTACAATACATTATCAATTATTGGGATCTGTATCGATTTCGGTTTGCTGCTTATTGTCACGGTCGTTGTGCAACATGGGATGTTTGTAATTGTTACTTCCGGCCCCGGTCTTCTTGTCGCCGGCCACCACTGATTTCGTACCGAAGTACAGCGGAATGACGGCGGGACTGCAATCGTCCTGCACCATGGGAAACGTGTACTCGAGCTGGACGCCGTATTTGGGCAGTTTGTCGTGCACGTAACTGCGCACGTTTACCGGCACTGTCCTGTTCCTGGACAACAAGATGCTAGACAGGTACCGCGGGCCGGACGGTTTCTCGGCGCAGTGCAAAAGAACCGCCCACGTGTCCTTACAGTCCAACACGAACGTGTTGTAAACGCCTTCATCTGGAAAATCACAAAATGGTCGTCTTTGAGTTGATTTTATTCACTGTAAAAACCTAATTTGTCGACGATTGCAAAGATCAAAAGCCACTTTAATGCGAACAAGAATAAGTTATTACACATGTAATTTATTATATTTAAAATCATCTCTAGCACAGACGAAAATGCATCACACCTAGGATAATATATTTTAGTTATAATAGTTATTTGAAAATAATTTATTTAATATTGATTTTGAGGGAGCTATTTAGTCACCACGAAAAATATATTATTTATTATTGTTATTATTATTATTATTTATTTTTTGGTGATTGTACGGGATTTCACCTTTTACATTTGAAGTATATTTAGTTAACAATAGTGAATTAATACAATTTAAAAGTAAAACAAATAATTTTACTATATTACAAATTTAATTCCTAAATTAAAGGGTATAAGATAGGCAAAAGACATCTTTTATCTTAATTGCTCATTTTTTAGGTAAGTTGTGGTGATCCTAGTCTCTGAGAATATAGAAAATTGCATAAGGACGTGTAGAACTAAAAGAAATTATACAAAAACTGGCTCGTGTTTAAAATCTTTAGATAACCGTATGATAAGACTTATCACTTTTATTTTTTATACAATAAATCATTGAAATGTGCTCACTTGGATCAAGGTTATTACTTGTTAATTTGAAACCAAAATCTACTATACTGTCTAATAATGTACGTACAATACTCCGATATCAGACATTTTTATGTTCATAAAATAGGACAACAACTAACGAGAATAGGTAACCCGGTATTTAGTAAGATAAAGTTTTAAATTTAAAATTTTATACCACCTAGAGAAACGATCAAAAATATTTTGCAGACCTAAACAATTTTCAACTAATTTTATTTTTCTAAATAATTTCATATCATCAGTAAAATAAATAGGCACTTTATCAGTAGGCAAAGTATTTTATACACAATTGACAAACAGTGCAAGTAGAATAGGCGATAGATAACCACTTTGAGGTGTACCAAAAAGAGAGAAGAATGAATTAGATTTAACAATAAATACACCACAACACAGTGCTGTGCTGTCTATTGTAGAAAAAAATTCAAATATTACTAGTATTACTAATATTACTACTCAAATCACGAGAGAAGAAGGACACTAAAACCAGTTACTGTGAATATTTCAACAAAACTTTCTGGTTTGTTGGGTCGAATAATGGGTATAGGAACATAAAAAACATCAACCTGTGAATGTTTAGGAAGTCACTAAATACGAAGTTAATGAGTTAATAAATATTTAATATGTGGTATTACTGTATTAATATAACACCTAACCTAACATTTATGCAAGCAATGTAATGAATAACTGTATACATTATTTGTATAAAATATATTTTATATAAAGAATTTCCTCACAAGAAAATTTCAAACTTTAAAGCTTTGAGGAGATAGCTTTCTTAGTTGTGCCAACGACCTTACTATGATAAAGGTTAGACGTAGTAGCCACATAATAATACGATTGAATTTACTATGTATAAAATTTATATACAGAAAAATCACAATTATGAAATGCAAATTAATTCTCATAATTATTGCTATTCAATGTTCATATTAGATTTTTAATTAGAATTAATACAAAACAGTTAATAGTTGAAAACTTAGAGCAAAGCATAAGAACAAAACAAAGTTAAATCGTTTAATATTTACCAACGTGCTTTTTCAAAAATGTTATACTTATCAAAAATTGAAAGTAGATAGTCGATTTGTATCCCTGTTTTTTTTCTTTTTAAGAAACATTATATTAAAATTATTTATTTCCAATATAAGATTAGTTATACTATTGAAATAATAAGTATCTCGGTCCCGGGTACCTATTATGTAACATGATTTAAGTTTTGACTAAATTTCAACTTTGACTAGGTAACTGTAGTATACACTATTATTATGTAACACTATATGTTATAGACGGATGCACATATTATAAAATATACTATTATGCAATATCATAATGTGCCATACACGGTGTTTCCATGTGAACCCAATGACCGGGATGTTCGAAACTCGGTATAAACCACGTGATGTTGCCGGTCAGCATCTCGTTGTCCGGATCGTCCGCGTAGCTGTACGTAAAGTCCATAGAAATCTCCGGCGTGTCCGGCGACAGATTAAACGTTGACCTCATGCACCTGTAAATCTCCACTTCTTCGGAACTCGCATAGTACTCGATCACGTTCCACGGGCCTTTAATCTGAAAAACGTTTTGTTTCATTTATATTATTAAATATTAATTCATCATACGTATTCGGGTATTCCCACATTGTATGTATATATTATATATATATATATATATATATCGATGTAACGATGCATATTTTTTGTATATTATATACCACGCGATAATCGGTCTAGGTATAGTGTATAAATGACAGATGTACAATAAAGTGAAATGATCGTATTACACCTACACATATATTATTGGTAAATGGTAATGGCCGTGTGGATATAGGTAATCCATATGCATATTTATTATTAAAAATTACAATCTGTTAGAGAGGATTGAGGAATGCATTGTTTTGGAAAAAATAAGTAAGGGATATAAACTAAGATATTTAGTGGAATAATTTTCTACAGTTCCCCTCCACATTTCAACCAACGTGTACTAAACGTATGTATTTTGTTTTCTGTCTGGAGTTATTAAGTTTTTTAAATTTTTCTGTTTCTCAATTTAGAACTATATCATCAACCATTCCTACATTTCTTTTAAATAATTATAAAACAAATTATCCACCCCTATAAATAGAATAATGTCTATCGCTGATGATGAACAAATTGTTTTTTTTTAATTTTAATCTAAATTCTGTTAATCCTTTCAACAGTTTTGCATAGAAAGAAATTTCGTTAGATTTATTTCTGTAATTTTTTATTTATTAGTATTAAGTATCGTTGATATTTATTATTTTTCAAATGTTATTTATACTATAATTATATACACTAAATTATAATTCTTATGTAATTGTGTTCTTACCCGTAAACAAATAAATAATAATAATAATAATAATAATGATATGGCTACGATGATAAAAAAAAGTTTATTGTTTGATTCCACACGTCATAAAAAAAACGGCTATAAGAATATTTGAATATCGTATAATGCATTTAATCCCACGTACTGGTACAAACGTACATCACATGCATATCAAATGTACACACATATCGTACATCTATAATATTAAATAATACGACTTTATAATAAAATATACAAAAACTTGTAATGAATATTTTATTTGCTCGTGATGTATATACCTAAAATATTAATTACCTACCTAACCGATTTAATATTTTTTTTTTTTATGTGTGTAAATTAATATTCTTAAAAAATTAATATGCAATTTAATATAATATATCTTCTAATATCGAATAGGAAATTCCCGTTCCTCGGTAATCGGGAGGATTTTTTTATAACGCCTATTCTTATTATTTTAACTGATTTGCAATTAAATTGATTAAATAGCAGATAAAGCATAAACAAACCACATCTGCGAAAACATATACATACATTATACTATATTTTTAAATACTTTATCGTGTAACAGCATGGCGTGTTAGATGTGTAGTTGGTAGGTATTTTAAAAAAAACAATAGCATTAATCAGTGTAATGCCAATACCTACTTGAAATATTCAATTGTTTACTACCTACATTAAAAAATCACAAACAATAATGCAATTAAAACGATAATTTATTGCTTATAATATAATACTTTAAATTTGATAAAATGATAACTAATGAGTAATGACTGATTTCTATTAATATTTTAATTGTTATTTAATATTATAGAGAAAACTAAAGACTAGTTTTTACTAAATAAAATATTTTAAAGTCCGCTTCGCTTAGTTATTGCTATATAATAATCATAAACCTAATTTATACCGAACCAAATATTGCACAAAATATATTATAATAAATATGAATATGAATATATTACGCGATTTACAGTAAGAATATGAAATAATATTTTTTTATAATAGACACATTTACGAAATTATCTAATATAAAAGTCCCAGTATTATTATTATAATTACTTATTGTATTTACGCGTATTTATATTTTGTTTTATATAGCTACATTTATTAGTAATGAATATATATATATATATATATATATATATCTTACTGCATCTAGATCACAATTGCTTCTGGCCCTGACTTCCGGACATTTCTCGTCATTTTTTGATAACTTATAACACGATGCCAAGTGGCTAAAACAGAAAATAATACAAAATAAAAATTTTACTGCATTAAAACACGCCATAATAATATTATACAGTGATGAATAAAATGCACTAGTTAAATTGTATAATTATTCGTATGAAACTGGTTCAATAACGCCGAACGTGTCGCCGTAGTGGTACATATTATGTTTTATCAGTTATCTCCCGATATCCGGTATTCAAATGCGCACAATAATAGTAAATAATAATGTCGGATCGATAAAAACAAATATTTATCAGTGTTCAAATAAAAATTTCGACATTTCGTGTATGCGATCAAAGTTTTTAGTTGCACCGACAGTAATATGTCATAATTTTTCAACAACAGTTCTGAAAATGTATAGGTACACGTTGACCTAGTTTTCGCAGTGCCTTAAAATGAGAACTGGAAACGAACAGGATGAAATTAATGGTATTTGTCTATGAATATTATTGGTGTGTATATGTATGTTATTTTTTCGGGAGGCCTCTTTAAAAAAAAAAACTGGTTCTGCGTTGACCATTAATTGGAATACTCGTTTAGAGCACCGGGATTGCTGTGATTATTATTATTATTATTATTTTTTTTATTCTAAGTTTATTCCAGCTCATTGATATTGCAGTCGGACACCGGTTAAATATCCGTGGTTATTAATGAATAATAATATATTGTTGTTATTCAGTTTCAGTTTACTATTGATTTTAATAGTGCACCAAGGATCCCAATAACAACGACACATACCTAATGTCGTAATATTATTTACGTTATACATTTTTACACATATTTGAGCTGCGCTGGTAAGCTCGAAGAAGACTACAAACACGCGCAAGTGTACGTGTCTGTGTGCTGTGTGTGTGTCTCGGAGAAAGCTCAGGAACGTTTAAAACG
This sequence comes from Pentalonia nigronervosa, assembly GCA_014851325.1. NCBI lineage: Eukaryota > Metazoa > Arthropoda > Insecta > Hemiptera > Aphididae > Pentalonia > Pentalonia nigronervosa. Next base: position 76,079 of record JACXSJ010000036.1, read on the forward strand.
TGTGTGTGTGTGTGTGTGTGTGTGTGTATACACGAGAAGTTTTATTATATGAAGGTAGTCCCCGAATAATATATATATATATATATCACATGCGCATAATATCGTGGACAAGAGGTCACGACAGAGCTATAGACAATTAGTAGTCTCATCAATTCGAGATTGTTACGGAAATGTATAATAGTATAATAATTGACGGCGGTGGTAACAGTGATAGAGGTTTAATAATTGATGGAATATTATAACACTATTAAAATTAAATTATTGTAATAACATTATTGCAATAAAATATTTTTTATAGTTATATAAATCGTTTGTTATTTATATGAAATATGGAAACGTATACTGATCACTTCCGGAAATGCTTTTTAATTATTGCAGCACCATAAAATTATGTTTTACGTAAATGTATACATGCGTTTTTTTTTTTTTATATCACCAACACAATAATATGATGTTTTATTTGAAATTGATTTTCAGGCATATAAATTGTGTATTGTTTTTACATTAATATATTTTAATTTAATTTAAAAAAACTTAAATTAATGATTAATTTTGCAAAATATGATATTTTAACTAAATATATTTAAAACATCTAAAAACAAGGAACATAATTTTATATGTGTTCGTTATTATATATGTTACAAATAAGTACTGTTATTGATTATCGCGAGTAGTTTTTGATAATTCGAAATGTTCAATATAAGAGAAATTTCTTTAATTATCAATACAATTATATCACGAAAAATTAAATATTTCAATTGAATATTGTGTACAAACAATATTTTATAAATTTAAAAATCGTGATGTCATTGTACACTGAAGATTCTGATAAAATGTTATGTAAACCAAGTAATGTATATTGATTTTTTTTATTATTATCATATTTTAAATAAACTATCTGAAATTCTTAACAACATCTTAATACCTTAACATTATTATTGAAAATAATAGAATTAATCTTAAACTCTAAATATAATAACTGTATTGATTTTAATGGAACAAAGCTGATTAACTAAAAAACGAAATATTTCTATTTACAATATTTTATAACTTAAAGGGGATAATTAGTAAATAATTATGATAATAATAGTATTTAATCATTGATTTTAATTGAAAACATGAAATTACATTTATGTGATAAGTATAAACTATGGATTTTGTACTCTAGAGTAGATTCCTAGTAAATACCTACATAATATTATACCTATCTATAATATGTAATTAATAATAATAATTACAAAATAGTAAATACTAACTAAGTACAGTTGTAAGTTCCGTGCTATATTTTAACTCTTTTTGAATTTTATTACGAAAATAAAAAGTCAAAATATTTGTATAATCTTGTAAAACTTTTAACATTAAATATAAACGATATAAAAATAATAAATATATTTAACAATAAAAACATGGGTACCTACATAAAATAAATAAGTTCTACTCGAAATTATTTTTTATTTTGTGGCTTGTCAAATTTAAAATAATAACAATTATACTTGCCACTGTGCATTGTCATATTCGACTAAGTTTTAAATGGATATTAGTACGTTTAGCTGTTTATAACATTCAAATAAACATTTCAATAGTATTTAACTTAAACAATTTTTAAATCTATAAAAAATAAAACATCTATTAACAATATAAAACACAAACATTTTCGTCATTAAGAAAACAATGCGTTTATATTGTATTATATTATATAAGTGTCTAATTATTAATTAATGAGTCCATTTGTACTTACTATTTTATAAAGCGATCAATGTTATGGTTTGCTTCTTTTATGACTTATTAATATGGAAACCATATAAATAGTGAAATAAAAATGGTTTCACTAAGAGTTATATTTAAATAATTTATAATTTTTTGTTTTATTTTATTTTTGGGAAACAATACTCAACTTTATTTAGAATTATTCAGTATTTCAGTAGATAGTCAAGACAATATCCACTCCCTGTAATCACACGCATATTTTAATATCATATTTAACATCATATATTTATTAAATTATTTAATTAACTATCTATAAAATTGGAGAACACACAAAAAACAATCACAGTATGACCCTACGCTACTTGGAATTTTAGACACTTATCATTATTTTTTTAATTTATTTAGAAGAAACTATTAAAAAATCTAAAAAGACCATTTTCAAAGTACTATACCTAGAATATACTTCTAATCAATAAAGGTACTACATGGCAATTTTCAAGCACATTTTATATTCAAAAAAGTGTTGATGGAAAAAATAAACTGTGCCTTTCGGTTATTTAATAATTTACAAAATTTACGCCGTGGGGTATTTTAATATAAAATTAAAGTATGGTACAAATAATAACAAGAATTAGATACATAATCACTACCCCTCACACATACATGATAAAATTAAAATATTGGTAGATTTTCCATAATTATTAAATTAAATCTACGGTGGTTTTAAAATAATTTTGTATACATATCAATGTTATTAACAAAGCACATTTTGTGTAGATTGAACAATTCATCAAATTATAACTATTATAATATATAGTTCTTATTAAAATATAATATAAACACTTAATTTACCGTAATACACTAATACCTACCATATATATAATATAAAATATAATTAATGTAAAAATATTTTTTCATTTAAGTAGCCTAGACATATTTTAAGGGAAGTGGCCAAACTACTACAATTATGTCCCACTTTCTCAATGATTCTACTAAGGATGCAGAAATGTTCCGAGTAATTTGTCCTCTTTCTTTTTTACTAAAATTGTATATAAACTAAATTGCGTGTTAACAACAACTAGATAACATTTTGTTAATAAAATCAGTATAACTGATTATTGTATATGTGTTTTACAATACTTTATATTTATTTTATTAAAACGATAGAATTCATTTTAAGTATTACATTTTATTAATTTTTAAGTATAAAATATATATTTGTTAATAGGCTGTCGTTAATAATTTAAAATTAATGATATTTTTACAAACTATTTATTGTTTGAATTAATTATTATTATTATTACAGTTAAGGTACAACCAGAACATTATTTATTAATAAAAGTTTTCTTCAAATATAAATAAATCGTAATAAAAATTAATTTTTAAACTATTTAGTCATTTAAAAAATCACTACGCATCAATATAAAAAAGGTCAGCAAGTGGGTACCACAGTATGTGTTGAGTGGATCACTTCCATAGATGTGTTAAATTTGAATTCAATGATATAAATCATTGTATACAAAAAACGATTCTGAGCGAAGACGATCTGTCAGCCTACATAACTAATTGTATTATGTGATATTATTGCTATTAAAATAATTCATTTTACTATTAATAATACAGTAGGTTGAATACATTTTTGCAGAAAACATTGAATTTGAAAATGTCATTG
>JACXSJ010000037.1:0-41271 GCA_014851325.1 Pentalonia nigronervosa
TATTTCCCAGTAACGTGTTTCGTATAATACACAATATAAAAAGGTGAAAAAAGATTGAAGTCCGTGCTTTTTATTTTGATATATTTTTTTTTAATAATAATCATTACAATTTTAAATTTATTTCAATAACTTTTCGAAGTTTATACATTTTAATAAAATATGAGTTCATAAGGTATATTTTTTGTTTAATAATTAGATAGGTAGAAGTCTGTAAACTTTGTTTTTGCTCTCCTGAAAAATTTATAGAAATGGACTACTACCGTTTTTGCCCTGTACCCTTCATATATTATACTTAAACAATTATTGGAAAAATACTAAATATGGTTTGAAGTTATTTCTGAAATATGAATAGATACCTATTGGCTATTTTGCATCTACCAATGCTCAAGATGTTTTGAAAATATTGGCATTAATTCAAGGTGCTAAAAGAAATTTGGCGTGTAGCCAAATTGTCAGACGTGTTTAATCAGTTTGTTTAAGATATTATAATTTATTATTGTCTTATATAACGTATATCCTATACCTATCGCTGGGACGTTGTGTGACTGTGTCTAAACAAATTTACAGTAGTTCATACCTTTCATAAATTCAATCACATATATTGGTTTCTTAAATGTATATAACAATACTTACTATTATAGTATTAACTACTATGAAATGTATGTTATACATCAAATTATAAATTCCATAGATTCTGAATCAGGATATTTGTTAAAAATCGATAATCAGAGTGAAAACTTATTTAAATAATTTAAATTTTTTTTAAATTAAAATGTTTATTTATTTATTTTTTTATTAGGTTAAAGCCTCGATAACTAGACTATTGGCTTGTTTAATACTTAAATTACTTAAATTAAATTGTACAAATTAATATGTTATGTAAATAATAACATTTTTTAAATGATGTTTTTGTTAGGGTCAAGTGCGTTGTGAAGGTGCTCGGGTATATCAAACTATTGCCAATTTAAATTTTTAATCAGTTATTCAAATTGAAAATTTTTGAAATTTATTTTTATTATTTTAAATTTTTTATCTATTACACATCATTTTAATTCTTTATGTATACAATTTGTTTATTATCAAAACAAAATCATATAGATATAAAAACAATTTTTAAGCAATAAATAATCTTTATTTAGACTTTACGACTCACGACTCATGATTATAATACTGTTTGGGTATCCATTTTTGTCCAAAATAAAAATAACACATTTAATTGTTTTTGTAATAAGGATATGAATAAACTTTGGAATGCATTTTTGAATAATATGAAATTTTGATTTGATTAATCTATTTATTTAGGTACAAATAGTTGCTTTGATATGTTGACACAAGTTAAAAGATTGAAGTATAATTATTATATCAACATACCAACACCCATGGGTTACGATACGCAGATGTTATATCGTAAAAGATTTTCTAGAAAAAAAAAACAAAAATTAATGTCAGATGTCAATTTGAATGGAGTTATGTAAATTGTAGGTTGTAGAATTGAAAATTAAATTTCAATAACGATGTCTGCCAACTACTTATTATTTTTCTCTATGTATTTTAGTTTGTAATATACCTAATGAATTATACAGTTATTTATATTAATGATTTGTTGATATAAGATGAAAGTTCTAACATAATATGCCATCAATATATTTTAGAAATTGAGACAAAATTCATTTTAGATTATGAGCAGAGCCATGAATGTAATAATTGATTTTACAATGATGTGTGTGTGTGTGTGCTTTTTTTTATGTATGTATACACAATTTATAGTAGAAAAATGCTTGATTTTCAACTTAAATGTCTTTTCTAGTAGAAAAGTGTATCTATTTGTTCTAGTTAAGTCAAAAAGCTTAAAGATTTAATGCAGGTTTCTCATAGGTAGTAATTCTCATTAACAGTAAGTATTTTGATAATTAATAATTGGTGTGATGGTGTTATAATTAGCGTACCTATGTTATATGTATATAAAGGTTATAAAAATATAAAAATACGATTTAGACCGCAATATTGATAAAATAATATTAATATCATATATTTAAAATAGTGTTATTTTAAAAATTGTATTGTAATTTTTAAAACATTTAATTAATTATTTATTAATTCATAAAAATAATGAATTTGTGATTAATGATTTTGAATATAAGTTTTATTAAATCAATAGTCTTCCATTCAAATACTGAGTAAATATATAAGAAATAAATACTCACGGTTTCAAATACTATAAAAAGTTTAAAATATAATACAATTATGATTTATGATTGAATTTTCAGAATTTTCTATAGTTAAAACCACTATAAAAAAGTGTTTGATCAATGTATTAATATAATTTAACTTATGGAAATATTCTGTTTTAAATGGTAGTTTAAAATTGATTGTACAATATATTTTATTATATTTTTATTTTTACTTAAAAATACCAGCTATTTTAAGATAAAATATACTTACAAAGAATATATTTTGTAGCTAAACAAGAAAAATTAAGATAAACGGCAATATCGCATTGTGAGTTGTCGTGTAGTGAATTGAGTTTGGTGTTTTGAGAAAAATACGTATATACTTATATAGTATAATTGTGTACCTACCTACACATATTCCTATGTAATCTTATTTTGTAAGTATACACTTTTTACGTTAGTGTTTTCTCGAAAATAACATACCTTGAAAATGACACGAATGTCTGTAACTCATATATTATAGGTCTTGGTATCACTAGACAAAAATAAACGTTTTTTTTAACATAAATAAAAATAATAAAAAAATTATCGTTTATTTTAATTTATGTAAATTGTATTACTTTAGATGTAATAATTAATTGCAATGTATAAAATTGTATACTGAATGATAATTTTAACAGTATAACAACTTTGAATATCTCAAAAAGCATAAGCATCTAAGTTTTTGAAAAAAAAATCTTTAAATGGATGAAGTTATAAAAATAAAAATCTTTAGAAAAAAGTTTATACTTTTCTAGATAACTAGTGTAAACTGTTAAAAGAATCACTCTGTAATAATCTAAAGTAGAAAGAGTTTTATTAATTTAGAATATTTACGTAAAATATATAGTAGGTATTTGTCAATCACTAATATTTTTAAGAATGATGCAGCATTTTAAAAATGTTTATAATACTATATAATATAGCAGTCGTTTAATTTTGTATTCAAGTAAATACTAATGGTAATTTTTATTTAAGTTCAAACTAGGGATTTGCGTGCGATCGTATTCTACAAAAGACGTAATCGTAAGAGGTACGCAAACAATCTAATCGCACATTCGCACCTTTAATAATAATAATAATATATCTACTGTTATTTTTGTGATAAAAATTATGGGGAATTAAGATAGATTACAGTTAATAATAATTTTAATTTATGTTGTTTTACTTTTTAATTTTAAGCTTATAAAATAAATATTATCTTGTATTCTTGTTTATCTTTAAGCTGTATTAATAATTAATACAAATAAATTAATAGTAATTTTCTTTATATAACTCTAAATAAACAAAAAATTCCTTAATTTTGTTGATTTAACTTTTTAATAAATCATCATTAAACAAAAAAATTAAGAATATTAAACTAAGCAAATTTTCTAACTTTTTAAGTCTGATAAAGGTTTTAATATATATTATCTTATTTTATTTTTAAAGTTTTAACGAATTATTATATCAAATAATAGAAACCATAAGACACTTTTTAAATTAATTTTTTAATATTAGTTCTTAAACTATTACAATGAATGTTTAATATTTTATTGTATTATAAGAGAACGTGGTTCAGAACAGGTGAGTATGTAGTGTAAGTTGATTAACTAATTAATATTTATGTGAATAATTGAATAATACATGCAGTTTGTAGTACGTCCCTGTGTATGGTGCAAAACGTGTCAAAGAAGACCAAAACATATTAATTTAACCTTTAACTTTATGAGTTTTAACTGTATTTTAAAAACACGGTAATATATTAATAAACACGCATCCAATAGAATCAAAGTTCCAGTTTCAAATCAAAATATTAATGTTTGAGCTGCATATTTATAGTTTCTGACATCTCCGTTTCCCCGTTCTGTCCTACTTTCTTCTGCTATTCTTAAATTTGTAAATGTTTTCATTTTAATATGTACCTGTCCTACCGCCTAATCTTTATTAAAAACTACACATATTTTGAATGATTCACCAACTCACATGAACACCTGGTATGCTTACCCACAACGATTCTTTTAACAATGAATCAATTAAAATTGAAACCGAGATTTTTCATGCGATTGTAATCCATAAGACACACGTAATCGTAAAATGTACGCTCGCTGCTCGCAATCGTATTGCACATTTGTACCCTTCATAATAGTAAACATAATATATTTTTATAATTTGTACAAATTGTCCAAGCATAGTAATAGTATCGAATTAAATATTCCGCCAATTTTATATTTTATGTAGAACAATTATTAAGGAACAATTAAGGAATATTATTTAGAACAATTATTAATTATTATCAATAATTTAGTACATTAGATTTAATAACTCAATAGCTAATCATTTAAATTTTCAGGTAGATGCAACAACAGTTTTAAAATACCAATTGCTTAAAAATTTAAAGTAACAAAGAAATATTTTCATTTTAAAAGCCAATATCTGTATCGTTACACGACACTCTTTAAATGACATAAGACATGCATGAGTATACCTAGGTGTCTGAAAATATATAGTCTTTAAGTAGTATAATAAAAAGTAAAAATGTTCAAAAATCAAAATTTGAATAATTGTATTATTAATGAACCAAAACAGGTAAACATTGAACTCGTGCTTGGTGATTTATACCTACTCTGTTTATTAATATAATCATACTTACAATGATAACCTACTTAATTAATTTATACATTTATTAATACATTTAATACATTTATTAATAGTGTACATTTAGATTACTAAGTTGTAGGTATAGGTACTATTACCTAATTAGTTAACCAATAATCGATATTGCTAATTAAACATCATATAGTATATTTCTTTAAAGAAAGGTTTAAATTGGAGAGTAAATCTAGAGTATCTAGACACCTATAGTTACTCTTTGTTATGTTATTTAACAGAATAGATTCACCTTTGTCTTTGTACATATATTATTAGTTTCAAATAGTAATTTATAATTAATACTTAGTATCTACCTATAGAGAACATATATTTCAGTAGCATTAATTATGTAGAAATTACTTTGGGTGAGCTTTGAGCATTATCTGCAGTTAGCACTTAATACCCTCCCCTTTTTAAAGCTCTCAGTAATAAATAATAATAAATTACTACTTTTGTCAACCATCATAGAAAATTCAATCCAAATTAGGTACTGCGCTATGTACCACAGAGTATAAATAAGTAAACGTAAATATATTTTTATTTTTACTATCCAGAACATCTTCACCATTATTTGTTCTAAATGTACTATAAATATTTGGATAGTAGATACATCGAAGGTGAATCCGAGGTTTCTTCTTTAAGGATTTTACGTGCTTCGATCACGTATTTCAAGAATAATGAAGACTAATAAAGTAATAACGATTAAAACACATATAAAAGGTAATATTTTTTAAAGATGCGTAAAACACATTTCCTATACGGCTGTTTTGACGTAGGTATAAATGTCTCGAAGAAAAATATAATATTATTATTGTTGTTTACACCGGGTACATGACGAGGGGATTCGAACGCCATTTTATTATAAATATCTACCCATCAATCATTTTGCGCAAACACACACACACACAATGGACACGAGGCACATTGCTGTGACCGTACCACACCGGTCGTAAATCAAAAACATTTGGAAAAACTTTTGCAATTTTATACCAAGTATAAACGGTTTGTATTTGATTATTTTTATTTTACACACACGTGTAGATTATGCTGATTTCAAACGCGGTTGTCAAACGGCCACGCATGATCACGTAACCGATATTTATACTTTATACCGCATGAGAGGGATCTACGTGCATTCATATTATAGGATTCGAAATTCAAAAATAATAATATATTCTGATATAACTCTAACGTGGACTTTTCAAATTTATTGAAATATATACATATTGTAATTACCTTTTAGGTTTTATCAATTTGTTTAAAATACGGTTTTTATATTGCAGTGTTTAAAACGACGTGCAAAAACTTAAGTGGCTCTGTTGTATAGTAGGTGTTGAGTGTACCTTAACTCATTAAGTAGGCCGCACTGTTATGAATGTGTTGAATTCGAATTCAATGATAAACCATTGTATAAAATAAAAAACGATTCTGCGTAGTGACAGATTACAAAGGATTTCAAATTTAATAATAGTCATAAACTATGGTACTTCTTATTCTACAATTGTGGTCCGTGGAATTTTTTTAAAATTATTGTTTTGGTAATATGCGTAAAATTAAACGAAAAACACCAATTACAAGCAATTGCGTTATAAATATTTATATTTCTATAATTCTATCACACAATAATCATCATGACTGGCTCCGGTTAGGACTACTGTAAACAGAGCCATGCAGTCCGGTCCAATTTTTTTTTTAGATCGAACTGGCAGTCCGGTCCTGGTCTACTTTATTAAATTTAATCAAATTATTAGTCTAATCCAGTCTAAAAAAAAAAAAAAAAATGTAGCCGGCGGTTCGGTCTTTTATTAAAATTTTAAGTCCAGTCCGGTCCTTAAAACAACGGATCATATAGAGCACAAGCTTACACCAATTGCGCTCAAATCATTTTAGGATCAATGCGCGGACCAGTTGTGCTCAGTCATTTTCAAGATTGATAGATCAATAATTGCACTAAATTATAGCTGTTGATCGTTTAAATAAGAAATTTCATATTTATATTTTTTATTTTTATTTATTATATTTAGTGAAATATTAGTACAACATTAATTACATTAGTTACTTTTATTAGTTAGAATAAAAACATACACTAATGAACACTTATTTTTAATAGAATGAAAGTAAATGAAAATTGTACATATATTTTGTCATGTTAAATGCAATTTCATTATTATTTTTCGAAAACAAAATATGATTAGGTACAAAGTACAAAGTGTTCGCTTACCTCATTAATAATGTAACAATATGTTGATTTTATTTATTTTGAATGATAATTGTTTGGCTGTATTTAAATAATACCTATTATTATTGCATATGACATAGTCTCCAGTCACAATGAATTGTATTATTTAATAAAAATAATTAGACTGTGGTTTATTTATTGGTATTTCACTAGTGCATTATTTAATAAATCGCAAGATAATGATGAATACATTCTTATAATTTCAATGCAAAAATTATAATAAATTGAAACATTTGAAACCAACCCGTAAGTCCCGACTCTCGATGCTTGCAAAAAGAAAACGATAAGTATACTTAACAGGAATGAAAAAGACGGATTCATAAATAATTCTTGAAGGATTAAAAGTTTTGTAAACGGAACCAGAAGCGTTTATAATATAATCTATATAAGAAATATAAGAAGGCATGCAGTCGACCATCGTGCATGCGACGCCGAGAAAAACTTTGCGGCGTTGCAGTTGAAATTGCGAAGACGGAATGTTCCAACTAATCAGTCATCGATAAAGCGAGCGTATATAGTGTATTATTTATATTTAAATTTTTATTTATACTAAGCTCAGTATTGGTGTTTTTACATTTTTAAGATTTATAATCCGTTTATAGATATTTAATATAATATTACATAAGTAATACTTAATAATAAATTAAAATTATAAAATATAGTATATTATAATATACATAAATAATAATTACTATATAAAATAAACTAATGTTAAAAATAAAAAATTTATTTATTAAAAATATTTAGAAAAATATTGTGACGTTAAAAATATAAAGGCATCTTCGTTTAATTTCCAATTTCCATTTAAGATTGTACATTAATAGGCAGATAGGTTAAAACTTCAACGTGTTGTTGAATCATAACGTTGATTTGTCACATAACATTTATAAAAATATTTTATACTATAAAGGTATACTGTACAATATTCTACATAATATATAATAAAAAATTTATTTTATATAAATTAATAACTATATTTTATACAGTTTTTGCTTTAACCAGATTTTTTTAGAACAATTAACATTAAGTACCTTTAAAAGTGTAAATTTTTCTAAAAGTAATGTTGTTATATTATTATAATTAATTACATAAATAATCGATTTAAGTGTACATAGTACCTAAATGTTTTTATTTTTTTCAATGATGTAATAATAATTTTAATGACAACATAATATAGTAAGTAGGTTATATAAGAAATTCGTTAAATATATTGCACATTTGTACCTATTGAAATTGAATGTCATCTACATAACAACTATTAATGTGTTTTTAATTCTATACGAATATTCTATTCTAATACTCTATTCTATCGTATATTTGAAAAATGCATTGGTTTTTAATTTTTTTTTTTTTATTGATCTTGAAATTTTTTTTTAATAAAATTTCTGCTTCGACATCTAAGGTCATTAGCATTACATTCTTTGTACATGTGTTTACATTCTAATTGTGACTCATTCAGTTAAAGTTGGGAAAAGAATACAAATCAAAGAAGGATACAAAAATAATAAAAAATAATTAAATGAAATAAAATACAATAAAAATAAAAGTATTAGCTAATAAACTATTATTGAAATAAGAAAAGTTTTAGAATTGTTTAGTCTGTCCTTATATTAGGTTTAATATTTTTATTGTTTTGAAGAACTCTGGTTTTTAAATTATGAGTTTTTCTATTCTCATTTTGCAGGAGTAGAAAATTTGATTTTAGTAAGAACTAAGGGAGTAGGCAAAAGTATAAAAAATCCCATTAGGTAGGTACCTACTTTTCTTAATAATTTGGAAAAATTGTTTTTAGCAAAACTTTGTTCAATCTGCCGGATATCAAGCAAATACTAATGAAATATAAATATGATAAAACACAAACCATATTTAGAAATTGATAATGATTCACTTGTATAATTTGTTTTTATCGTTTTTTGTGTTCAATGATAAAATATCATTGAATTATTCAAATAAAATATATTGATTATAGTTAGGTACTTATACTCAACTATTATAAGCAGCAAAAGCTAAATCTGAGGTTTTTGTATTTTTTAGTCGCACAGTATTGTGATTATAAACATTGATAAAGCTCTTCTCATGGCTTATAGGTCATCAACCTAGATACGAGGTATCCAATTTAAAATAACATTTCCTTATGGTAATAAAATGATAATAAATAATAATAACAACCCTTACGAGAGGGTTCCATGGAGAGGCGTGTACCTACCTACAATATAAAAAACATAAAGTCGTGGTTAAAAATTCGCGTGATTTCTGTAAGAAATTTCGTGTGTGATAGTAATAATAATTAAAAAATAAAACATGATGTTATCGTTGTGGACAAACTATTATATTGTGAGCCCGTATAATACTTACTTATGTACCACCTTTTCCGTACATATTATAATGCCATTGGTAATCAAGTATGATGTTATAATATTTTACACACAATTGGATAAATGAATCGTTCAGTATTTCCTGCAGCGATACATAAATAATATATTAATGAATAGGACATCCCTATATCTAATATACACGGAATACTGTGAGCAAAGAGTCTACTAGTTACGATAAAGATAATTTTTTATGAATCCGATATCTGCCAATTTTTTCATATAATATTTTAATTCAATATTGTTTATTTAAAAATACATTTTCTTTTACTATTGTAATTACCTATTAATTTATCAGTGTATTTAAGTTATTATTACAAAATAAAAACTAAAATGGCGTATAAATGTTTGCATTGTGGTACCACTTATCGCTGTTTGTTATGATACCACACCTTAATTATATGTAACCACTTAGATAACTCTTCGATCACACTTGAATCCAAGGCATGTTGCAGCGATATGATTCGATAGACTGATAGTCATTAAGCAAAAACAAGGTATCATGCTAGAAGGGGGGGGGAGCTGAAGAAGTCGTGGTGGATTCATCTCTGATTCGAATGAACATTTTTTAAGAAATGTCATCATCTTAGATAGAGCTGCAGCGTATGTTATTTACTTTTGAAAATATTGAAAAATATCCATACAAGACGGCGCTGCAAATAGTACAATAGTATATTAAAATACATCGGTGTACCTACATCTGGATTTTCGATGAAACTATTTGCTTTTGAATAATGCATTGTGGTCTACGATCACATTTTGCGCGTATTTTTGGCTAAATGTTGTATAATTTATAAATTGTATTTTCTACGTCGATACGAAAACAAGTGTGTAGTTCGCAATCCCTAACTGCTCCATGACCATTGTGATGTATAGGCTAATGGATACGCGATTATTGTTAGTACGCCCGAAGGTTGGTTTATAAAGTTACTGTGTTGTTTAATTGCGTACGTCTTGATGAGTATAATATATAGAAAACTGTACCGGCTCTCAAGAATATAACGCTGCATCATATCCTAGTGTGACACGCGTCGAATGGTTTTCGTAGTGACGTTCATGATTTGTCGCGAAAATTATTTTTAAATAGGTATAATATTGTTTTATTTTTTTGGCTTGGCAAAACGAAAATCAAGAAAAAAGATTATACTTTTGTTTTAACCCGCGGGACAAAAAAAAAAAAAATACGGATTTTATTTTACAAGATGGAATTTAATTCTCATCTTTTTTTAATGGAAAAATATACACATTCGTTATTTCACATGGATACAACACCTATAGTTCATGGCGCCTGTCGCCGCTAATATTTGTTACACACAACTTGCAAGGTTTATGGCCTATATCATCTATAAACCTTGAGCCACTTGCACATACACGGAAAATGGGTTTTATTTCGTGCGACGATTATAATATTGTTGTACGATGCCACGATGGTATGTGTGGAAGAGGAGGGAGGCAAGGAGGATCGAGTCGTCGTCCTGTGACCGTACATATTATTATATAGTCGACGACCCGAACGCCGTGAGCTTGAAATAGGTAATATATTTTATAGATCACGACGACATACAGGGTGTTTTTCTACAGCAAATGTCACTGTTGGGATATAAACATAATATATTCTGTGAAGTGAACCATAAACGAAATTTTTTAGATCACGCAGGTACCTACTTGCTCTGTCGTTACTACCATAGTTATTTTACATTATTCGTACTTTCCTAATACCTGTTTTCAAAGTGATAAAATATTCTGATATCTGGTGATATAAGTACCTATCTCTTAATGTCTACTGTTACATATCATATCTATATCTGTTTCTACCTGTCTGAGTAGCAATTCTGTCTACCTGTTGGTGCCTGTCGAACGATAAAAAAACGGTAAATCACAATATAGATTTTTCTATGTCTCCATTAATGGCGAAAAGTGGATCAACATCGTGTGATATAATTTCGGGTGCAGACTTTACAGAGAATGTCACGGAGTATTTATTTTTATAAACTCATTCTTTTTTGAGATAGAAATAATAATTTTAAAAAATATATTTTTGTGCATACTTCATTGAATAATACATTTATCTTAATGATGCTCTTTAATGTACTCGTAGTACCACCCTGTAATAGACTGTATAAACTTCACAAGATGACAACAAAAAGAATTGTATTATTTCTTGTTTTTTGTTTGAAAAGCAATTTATTATTTTATATTATAATAATATACACTGGACGTGAAAGAAAAAAATATTATGAATACGTGACGGGCTTGTATTGACTTAGATGTTGCACGCATGTTGTAGTATACGATGCGGATTCACCATTTCACTCAACGTATTTTAATTTAGTAATGAATTATTAAAATTATGATTTTTGGAATTTTTTAGTATCTATACTTAAGGACCATATTTTCAAATACTTAGATATTTTTATATCATTGAAGGTATATACAAGATAATATTGAAGATTAGGAGTCTACCTACTACGGGAATACAAACTTCATTCTTTTAAATGAAAATCAACTTTTTTTTTACTGTTAATTATGCAAATAATGATTTAGGTATTTAAATCAAAATTTAAGCTAGCATTTTTCTAGTTATTGATATTTATATTTTGTACATTATACCCTCTAAGAATAAAAGTCCTTAAAAATAGTTTTACACAAGTATAACTTATACCTATGTAATATTTCATCTAATGCCTTCTTATTGATTATTACACTCAGACAGATATTACAAATTATAAAATGTCATACTAATTAATAATTACTATAGTTTTCTAATCATCATAGCCCTCAAAATATTTGTCAAGCCTATTATCACGGACCTTATATTCTTAGCACACAAAGAAAGTTAAATTACTCAAAAACTACTCGTTTGAATGTCGATTTAGATGTATTAACATTTTCAACAATTTACAGTAAAATAAGGTTGGTTTTCATTTGAAAAAAAGAAATTAGGAATATTGTAGTTGAGAAAAAGTTTTATAATCACAGCGAACACATCAAATATGGTATAAATAATTTAAGTACCTATATATTAAAACAATAATATGGTCTTTAAGTATACTTGCCCGTAAAAATATTTAAAACCTTATTTTGAATACATTTATTATTGCAGTGGGAACATAAAGGATATCTTGGTGAATCATCCTGTATACAAAAGAGCAGAAAATAAATTGATTAAGTAGTTAAAGCATTTTTATTTTCATTGAAGTAAATTTAAAATAAAATTGTTTCACGTTGTATAATAGGTCTTGCGTAATAATAAATAAAATTAAATAAAAATAACGATTTTATCAATTCGTTTTTTTTATACGGCTGACATTGATAGTAAATTAAATTAAAATACTAATCTCATACTAGTATAGGTATTATTGTAGGTATACACGTGATCTATGTTTACAGAATAAAATACATAATAGGTTGGGCTTTGGTTAGGTTACATAACACAAATTATAATATTATAATATATAACAAGTATTAGGTTACCTTGTCACATTTATATTTGCATAATGTATTTTTATATTGCATGTTTATTGTATTAGTATCTCACCATATCACCAATGGTAACATTTTTTTCAAAAACTATGTTTAAAATGAATTATGTTAATTCATCATTTTTCATAACCACAAAATCGTCTTATAATCATACTTTTTATATTTAACTTTATTCTTAATAGTATATCTATATAATAATATGCATTATGAGACAACTAAAAATAATAGTTTACACTTTACGGTAGTTATAATACCAAATGTTTAAAAAGAGCTAAATTGGATATAAAGATCTATAGTGTTGGGAATTCGTATTCTGTTCACTCGCTTCGGTGCGGGGATAGTGGTGTGATTTATGTAAATTGTGATTGGTATTACATTTGAAAGTGAACATTAATCATTGTCTTCAGAAATCGATATGGACCTCTGCAGTTATTTGAATTGCACTTGCTGAAATATGGTAAACATTTTAGAACTTTATCAGCAATTTTTATTTACATATCACATATTTTGTTGGTGTAACTACTATAATAACTTACCATGGCTTACAATTATTCTAGTATAAAAAAAAAACCAAAGTCCCAAGATGCGGGTACCGATTTATTGATATATAGATAGATCAAAAAGAAATCATGCTAGAATATTTAAAATTTAGAATCGAATACATCATTGTGGCCACGTTGGTAATCACTGTGTCTCCACCATATATTAATTTCTACACCGACACTCACCTAGATAGGTGTGTGTGCGCGTTATATGGTTGAGGAGATAACTACGAGACCGCATCAATTGTTTATTAATATTACTCTTTTTTTAATAAGGTAAATAAGCCATATCGTAAAATGAAAAAAATCTAGATAACATTTTTTTTATTTTTACTATTTACCTACTTTACCAAGCTAGTTTTTAATATTTTATTTAATAAATAATGATATATGTTTTATTTTAGTATACATATGGTATCATTTAGTTTATATAATTATTTTATTCCGGCAAATTTATTTAATTAACTTAACTCTTTCTCTGAAGGAATGGAATAGCAACAAAAACAAAAACTATGAGATTATTACGTCTTATTAGTTGATAGGTAATAAAAAAAAGTTGACTATATTTTAATGACATACCTATTTGCTTTATCTGAATGCAATTATTCAATTTTTTTTTTTTTTTGTGATTTAAATCAAAAATCTTAAGTTGCAAAACAAAAACAACCCTAAAACATTAAATTAATTTCTATAGTATCAGCGTCTAAATATTTGAACTAGAAAACTATAAATATTAATTATTATAATGTCAATAGTTTTCTAGTGCTTATATAATATTATATTTTCTCAAAATCAGAAAAACTAAAGTTAAGTTATTTCACCAACAATCGGACTGAATTTATCACAGCTAACGAGTTGTGTCTCATTAAAATTTCTAGTACACAAGTTGTGTTCTGACGAAAAAAATGGGGAACGGTTTTTGTCCCAACGATTTTTTTCAATTATAATTATTAAAACTGTTTTGGTAAGCTTACACAAGTTGTGTGCTAATAAATTCCAATCGAGACATTTGTCAAATATAATATCATTATAGTTATTTTACATATATAATTTTACACAAGAATAAATTATGAAGTTTCGTCAATTCAAATAATGAATAATATAATAAAAATTGTCTTATTTAAGTTTTTCCAAATGTTTAGTTATTTTTATTTTTAATTTATATTAGTTATTATAATCATAACAAAATAACATTTATTTTTGTGCAAAAAGTATAAATATTTATAATATAGTAATGAACAAATTTATCGATTTGAATTTGATTTAATTCAAAATCCACTAGACACAACTCGTGTAACCCAAAAAAATCTAACAGACACAATTCTGTAATTGGGACGCAACTCGTTTGTAGCCCAATTTACAATTTAGACTAAGGAAAATGCCTACCTTGACCCCCCTCAAATGACATCACTTCTGACATGGTGACATCTGTTGTTTTTTTCAATCTATAATATAATATTAATGCTATACTTTTAGTATAATTTTTACACGTTAACCATCTTCCTACAACTATCATATAATAAAATATTCATCTAATGATTAGAAAAGTATTCTTAAAACCACCATGGACAATGACAAAATACTCATTTGATATGTCAATCGCGTATTACAACAAAAAAGAAACTTCTAATCATACATAAAAAGACAAATAAAATGAAGTAATTGAAAAAGTACCAGACCACATACATATATATAAATATAGACGCCTCAAAAACTGATAAAGTGGGTGTTGCAGCAGTTATCCAACAAACCGAACTTTCTGAGAGGTTATCGGATAACATTAACATATGCACTTGCTGTATACAAAGCCCTATCCTATATAATAAGTGCAACCTGTAAAATAATAATTCTATAATATTTACAGACGCCATGAGTAGTACTTTATCAAGCCTTATAAATAACAATAACGCAGACGTACTTGCTAAAGAAAAAGCCAATAACCCTTATCAACACCTCTGAAATACAAACTTAGATAAAGATCTAAAAAAAATTATTTACAACCTATTTAAAAATAAATGGCAAAATGAATACAAAATTAAACGAAATCAAAAGAACAACCGAAAAATGAAACAAATCTAAATCCCTCAAACGAAGAGATGAAGTCATACTAAATCGCCTTAGGATAAGCCACAAACATTATACTGCCCATCTAATGAAAAAAAAATCACCAAGAATATGTTCAACATGTGGCTATCCAATTTTTATCAAATATATTATCACAGAATGTAGAGACATACAAGAGGCCCGGTAAAAGTTGGACATACCCGAGCACCTTCACGATGCACTTGGCTCCGACGAAAACACCATTTAAAAAATTTTATTATTTACAAAACATATTAATTTGTACAATTTAATATAAGTATTGAACAACCCAACGGTCCAGTTATCAAGGCTTTAACCTATAATAAAAAAAAAAATATTCATTTTATTCAAGCAATTATTTTTTAAGATCAGTCTTCTCTCAATTTAAAATAAAAATAATTATTTTGTTTTCATTTTTGATAAATACATTAAACCTAAATTTTATTTTGTTCTGTTTCCTTAAATACGTATTAGGTAAATATAAAAGAGTGTCCAAATATTAAAGTTTTTAGAATAGTATTTCGTTTTCTGTTCAAATATATTAAATGAAAAACTATAAAAGAGCGTATTGAGAAACAATTATATTTTCTTGAATGTGTTTTTCTCTGTATTCTTTTTGTGAAAATTATTGCTTTGATTACAGTTTTTTAGTTCTATAAAAATCAGTGGCTATGTCAGGATCTATTTTAAGGGAAGGCCAGCCTGGGTCTATCTAAGTTTTGGTGGGGTCCAATGAAATTCTAATGCCGCAGGCGTCGTGAGGAGTTTCAATCTTCACATCTCTTTAATGCTAAAATATTTCCACACCTATGATCATATAACATATTATGTGTAACTCGTGGCTCTTGCATTTGCAAAAAACATATATTCAAATATTTAGTTTAATTTATAATTTAAATTAAAATTTAACAAAATTTAACTAGACTGTACCTAATACACATTACATGGCACATAATACGGATCACCGAATTAAACTGAAATAAATAATTACAAATTACAAAATTATTGAATCATTGATATAGATGTTATTATTCGTTGGCATAAATCTAAAACGGTATTTAACCATAATATATTATTTATTACTTGTGCGTCGGTTCGTACTTATTTTATTGCTATTGTCCATTTAAATAATGATTTATAGTGTAATGATGTTATTGATATAAATTCAATTCAATGGATAGTAGCTATAACCATAGATTATATAAAATAGATTTTATATAATCTGTGGTAAAACAATTTAAAAAAAAATATTTATTAATAATTTAATAGGTACTTACTTCTAAACTTCTTAGTTCTTATATGTTTAAATAAGGTTTTTAATCAGTTTTATATACTTACATTATTAATTATGCTCACTAATTTTCAGTATCCTAAGGTAATAAATTTTCATTTTTGGAATATTTTAATTTAATCTTTTATTTTAAAAGACGATTGTAGTAAGTAAGTTATAGCTAAGTAGTATAGTTGTTGTAGTATAGTAAAACATATAAACGTAGTACATCTTACGTTAAACATGTTTTGACTATCTGGCTACAATTATGATATAAAAATAATAATGTTACGTATAATAAAAAATGCATAATTTCCAACTCAATTAAATTTTAGACTTTAAAATTTAAATATAATTTTTAAAAATGGCTTTAAGTATACTAGAGTGTGATCGAATAGACAGTTACGAGTTTGAAATTTTCATTGGTCAAGTTAATTTTACGGGATTAAAATCTAAAGAATCAGACGACTGCAATACAAAAAACAAAAATATTGTAGAGGGATCGA
Source organism: Pentalonia nigronervosa (assembly GCA_014851325.1). Taxonomy (NCBI): domain Eukaryota; kingdom Metazoa; phylum Arthropoda; class Insecta; order Hemiptera; family Aphididae; genus Pentalonia; species Pentalonia nigronervosa. Next base: position 17,336 of record JACXSJ010000037.1, read on the forward strand.
TGTTAAAAGTAAATCAATTATAATTATAAACAACGTTATTATAAGTAAATTGATTTAAAGACCAGTGAAAACAAATTGTTTCATAACACGTGTGTTATACTTTATAATTTTATAATTTTTTTTTTTAATTTTAACATCTATTAAGCTATATAGGTTCTATGTGCATAAAATATAACAAATATTTTAAACAATAATGATACTAATTAATATCTATACCTATATTTATACCCAAGAATGTGTCTTAAATTTAAAACAAATTATTTTATAATCTATCATAAGTATATATAATTGTTTTGAAGCAAGAAGAATTATCAAATCCAAAATATACTATTAAGGCAGTGTTGGATAACATAATACAATTGAACATATTCAATTATGATAAAGTTGAGGAAAATACTGAAGACCGATGTTTAACATATTCTGATGATTTAAATTCAAATGAGTTGCTTACTAATATTGTTAAATATCTTACCGAACAATATACTGTTAATAAAAAACCTGATTGTAATACGCAAAATATTTGTTTCGACATCACTTACAAAGAAAGTGACAAAAGGACTAATTCTACAAAATTCACTATAAACAGAGGTGAAATAAAAAACAAAATTGCACTTATTTTAGTCTATGATAACTTTTTTTTTTTATAATTATTTAAATAGAACTATGGCCATAATCTGAGGTATAGGTACAAATATACACATGTTTTGTGCATGCGAGGGTTAAGAAAATTGTAATGACATAAAATTTATCTTATAAAAAAGTGAGTGGAGGGCATAGCACCGTAGTTAAATAGGTAGCCCTCTAAATTGCACGCGTTGAAGGTATAGAAGAATTGATTTTTTTAAAAATGTATTGTATATTAAATTAAATTATATTCCAATAACAACTACTATAATCGTTAATAATATATTATTATAGTAGTATCAAATATACTTCAGTAGTTGTACCTATACATCAAAGGATTGATTATTTTGTTAATTCCAATTTCAAAAAACTACCTATATTTAATAAACTAATATTAGATTTACTTTTAATTTTGTTTAGGGGTGATCTGTATTTTTGCCTGTATACCTAGGACATTAGTAACAATTTTACAAAAGTAAGAAACACGATATTTTATAATTACATATTTATACATGTCTAGCTACTCTATATGTTACTCTATTATTCTGCTATACTATACTATTGAAATCAATATTATTTATTAGTTTTGCAGTATATTACATAATTAAATTATCTACATTATACGTATACAATTATTGTATAGTTTGTTTAATACTACATTTTGTTTACATTAAATATCTTTAATATATTTGTTTTTATATAAATAAAACACTAAAAATTATGTGTCTCGACTGAAATTAACATGCTTGTTTCAATTTTGTATCCAAAAATTAGCTCATTTTGAAAATGAATGAATTTATGTTGTGGGACTAAAATTTCCGTTTAAGCGTAACACGTAATAATATAATATACTTATCACTTGTTATGAACGGAGGTAAATAAAGATTAAATACTTTTATCTGTGTTTTTTTATTAACTGCTGTAAATATTCGAAAAAAAAATGTTTGATTTTTTAATGTAATTTTTTTAATGTTTCTAAATTAATATTTATATTACATACATAAATAATATTTATATTACATGTATAAATAATATTTATAGTTTTATAAATTGTTGATAAAAACTTAACAAGCATGTTGTAACAACTTTATTATTACAGAAACCCTTTGGAACTAATAATCTGTGAAGATATAAACGACGATCAAATAGAATTAGGCATTGTATCTATCGTGCTTAGCAGTTCGATGGGGTTTACTAGTGCAATATGTAACCATTTTTATAAAAAAGGATACGATTCATATGAACATACTGTCGAAAGCGTATACGAAATGAAAAATATGGATGGTAGTCAGACCATCGGGGATATGTTTGTGCGTTTAAAGCTTACGTGTCACGGACCAGATACAATGCAAGTCAATCAGATTGTATTAAAATCAAACCAACCGGAACTGCAACCCATATTCAACGATAACGATTCGTTTGACTTTCATTTTGATAAACATATCATTCAATCGCCACCAAAAATGATGTATATCAATGTAAACAATTTCGAGGACAAAATACAAGTGTTTAACCCAGAAACAAAAGAGCTTCTCGATTGTCAAAGGTACGATATTGTTGTTTAATATCTATAATCTATAATGGTATATACTATAATATAATATTATATAACTATCAATTTTAATTGATTTAAATTTTAAAATTTAATGATATAGAAAATTTAATAGGTACCTAGCTTAAACTACCAAGTTATGATTAATAACGTATAAAATATAATATGTACTTACATATTGAGTCTTAAAATTACTTGAATATTTCACTGTAAAAATTCATAGATGTGGGAATAGTAATGAATAAACTTTAAGTGAAGTAACATAAATAATAATCTTAATATAAAATTACTACATATATAATTATATTTACTAGGCTTCAAGAAATGAAAGAAAATAAACCATGCATTTGTCCTCGTAAAAGACTAATAGAAAATTTACAAAAAATTTTATTTGACGACAAAAAACAATTATCGGCGTGCAAGTTAAACCTATCAGTAAACCAAGTCGGCAGTGTCAAAACTTGTGGCTCAGTGAATTCAGCCAAAATACAAAACATTGATTGTACGGAGAGGAAATCAAAATAAATATTTTGTGGTTGAAATAATATAAAATATTCTAAAAAACAAAAAGAAAAAATTAACCTACTTAAAACATTATAATCTGAGTGTGGAAAATATAAATTTAGATTAAACTATAAAATAACATCACGTCATACATCTAATTTCAAGGAGTGTTATCGATTTTATTTTTTTCAGTAAATAACAGAAACGTTTTTGTTTTAACAAGTATCATGTGTCAACCAATAAACGTATCTGTATACGTACAAAATTCATATGAAAAATTAATGTTTAACGTGTAATATAAAGTTGTTTAAATACTTAGGTATATAAGTTACAAAGTACTTTTCAAAGAAATGCTCCCATAGAACTATAACACATATTTATTAGAAAAAAGTTTAAGTACGTATGTATAGAGTTTGTACTTGAAATATTTTATTCACGTGCTATTGATTTGACTTATACCAGGAAAACCTTATCGAATACTGAATGTACAAATTAATAATTAATTTACTAAATAATTGATAATTTAATAAACAATTATAACACTGACTACTGGAATTGTTACTATACCTGGTGGTGGTGATAATTTATTATACATATAATATGTTATTTTCTGTTACACAATATTATATTCAAATTGATATCAATATAAAAATAAGATCGGTAAAATCACTCTGCTATATAGTAGGTTTTAAATGTACTTCGTCGTTGAGTGATATAAGGTCATAATTATATAATATAATGGATGTGTAAAATATAAATTTAATAACGATAAATCATTGTACACGAAAAACAATTCTGAGCGGATTCTGAGGTATGTCAGCCTCTTTTTCTATGGTTATTTAAATTTATTTATATTATTATACATAAGTAATACAATGGATTGAACTAATATTTTCAAAAAACATCGCATATGATATTAAAGTATTAGAATAATATGATATTATCAATAATATCATATATTATAGTTTTTTTGTGACTAATTATATAGTAAGTCAACTACGGTAACTGATAAGTCAATACCAAAGTATCTTAGACAATTGTAATCAGATTTATGATATAAATAGCTTGAAATTAATCTAAATATTTTGAAAATGTCATTGTGTATGGAACATAATATTATACGTAATGGCGAGAAAAGTTTGAAGTCTATATGGTTGGTATTGTTTTAGTAAAAAAAAATATCTAAATTCTTAAATCTAATACCATAAATCGATAAAAAAAAAATTAGCGAAATAGTTATATTTGAGGGTTCATCGATGTTTTGATCGAGTATACATTTTTCGAAATATATTTCAGGTAATATAATAATATTTCTCAAAAATTATCATCTTATCGTTATCAACAAACTTAAAGATATTCTAATGACGAGGGGACAAAAAACGATTTAGAAAATTTGAAAACCTTTACAACTGCATACAATTTCCTAACGCCATTTAACTCGTTGTCGACAGCAGTCGTTCGATCGAGTGTAACGGCGTACGTCCTTTTGCAGATAAGATCCTTGTAGTACATTGGCTACTAGCCAATTTTTCAACCCACCGAACGTACAGAGATATACGCTACGATATAAATGTCATTCTCAAGACCACTAAAATCCAGACTTTTATGCACGTATGTGTTGCTTTTTTTTCTGAGCGAATTTATCCAATTTAAATTCTACATTATGAATAGACATTGATTTCTATTCAGTTTGATATAGGTAATATTATTATAGGCTATAGTAACTATGGTTGTTGTTATTCATGTGTATGTAATGGCGGATATAATATCAAGCAAATAAAATTAGATAAATAAATATAAATATAAATAATTATCTTACATTGATAATTTCGTGTTTGAGAATTTCCGACCGAAACAAAATACTTTTTTTTATTTAAGATGCTTACGCAAATAACACGAATCGTAGTATTATATATTAGTATAAAAATTTTTGATCTTCTAAATATTATATTATCACTATTATATGATGTTATACAGCTTTGTAATTTTTATATAAATAGTAACAATTAATAAATAATATATAGTCAGTAAAGGTAAATAGAACGATCATTTTTAAAATCATTATTTCCACTTAAAAGTTTTGTATTTAATGTTCGTAAATTTTCTCTAAAAATATATTATTAGTTATCTCCTCCTCCCCGACTCTCGTGCCGTTTACAATTCATCAGTCGGCCAACTGACAATTTGTAAGCCGGCTTAAATTTAAAAATTAAAAATTGATGATCGCTTATTCTCTGTATTTTAACATATTACATCAGGTAAGTGTAATACGCGAGAATAGAAAAAGGGGAAATTGTTAGTTCTTAAAAAATGAAATGTTGAAATTAATTTTTATGAGCTCTTAACTGCAATAATATTTAATTCAGTCATTAAATTTTTATGACAAAAATCATAATTTTACTTAACAAATTAAAAATGTGACAAATAACAATGAAAAGTAATTACGATTAAATGATCTTTAGAAAATTATTTTAATTGAGTGTGCGTATTTTAGATCTAATAATGATAAATATTTTTAACCGTGCTATGATTAATTGTAATCAATATATTATTGGGATTTTTTGAATTTGTTCAATTGATTCAATAGTTCAGATTGTATAGTTAAGATATGTACATTTAAATATTGTATTTAAACTAAAATAACCATCTATATTATGTAAATATTATTTTCATTATTGAGTAAATTTACTTGAATTCAATTATTGAATACAGATACCACGTTGAAATGAAAATTTTAATATTTAGTTTGATTAATAGACTTTAAAATTGATGAGCTTTAATTAAATATATTATTATAATGCGATGTGTACCGTACATATACCATTATCTATTAAATACTAGATAGAAAAGAAAGGAAGAGAAGAAGAATATTATAGAATTTAACTTATTACTAACTTGTTATGATTACCATTTTGATGAATTATTATAATATACTGTCGTAAATTAAATAAAAACAAAATATTAGATATCTATCAGCCATCATTAACAGTAGACAAAATATTTTTGACATATTCTTAAAATAACAATATTATAAAAAAAAGTGTATTTTCAATTAAAATGTACAAATAACTATTAACTTATAAGTAACTAATATTAACTAAAAATTTAAATTTAAATTTCTATTTTTAGTATTTCTGTTTGATATATATAATTATATATCAAATACAATTTGATGTCGATTATAATATGTATATACATAGATTATGCAAAATTCACTTTTGGCTAAGTCAATAATATGTAATTTTGGAAAATTGTCTAACAATATTGCAATACCAGCCGTATTCGTATAGTTGGCTGAGAAGAGAAACCGGACGGATTAAGTGGGCGGTTCTCATTAGGGTGAAATTATTCCTACAATCACGTATTTTTTTGACTTTAAATTTGACAATAAGATAATTCACTCTAATATTAAAGCTAGTAACACAAGATTGGGTCTGCTGAAAGCGAATTCGCTATTTTGCGTGTGGGTCGGACAGAGAAAATAAATGGTTTTGTTTATACACCTAAAACGATTGGTCAATTTCTCACCAGAACGATGTACCTAGCTATGTATAGGTAAATTTTGGGTCATTCCTTCAAATTAATTATGCCCGATAAAATGGGTCTTCGCGGCGAGGTAAAAGATAAGAAATTATTGTAATTCAACACCACACTGTAGGTACCTAGTTAAATTTAACGAGACCGTTATATAGCTTCTATGTTATCTACAGGTAATAATAAATAATAATGTTTATAAATGCAGCTAACGGTTGTAGTGAGTATCGCCGCACATTACATTATACAGTGTGCAAGTTTGACGCCGTAATACGACGACGACTTTTCAGAAAAGTATAAAATATCATAACGCACAGGTATCACGTAAGTTCTATAGGAATATGTGGGGGATATTGAGGCAATCGCGAACGCGAGCACATTTTTTTTTTAAATTTTAACCTTTGGTGCATTTTTTGAAGAGTCTAGCTTGTAAATTTTGACTTTTGTAAAATGTTTTACTTTCAATCGTAGTGCAGTCATAATAATAATATAATATAGTGTCTATATATTATTCATTAAATTATTATTTCGGTGATGCATAACATTTTTTTTTTTTTGTCAACATTTCATCGTGGTGTGGTAGTAGTCTATATAAAACAATAATGCATCGAAACTCGTTATAGTTATTAGGGAAAGAATAATAAAAAAAATCCAAAATATGCTTCATGTTGCAGCATTATAATAGATCGGAAACCAGACATAAAAATAATATTATACTCATTACGATCGGATTTCCATGTAGTAGGGTTGTATATTATTTAGTAAGTATACTTAATGTGTTTAAAAATAAGCACTATAGTTAAAGTAGGTCGTGCTAGAACCGTAAGTTCTGTGTGAAACACGACAGCTCGATACGTGCAAAGGGACTTCCGGCATATGTGGCACGTGCAGTCACGTGCCCTCAGTAAAAAATCGCGTAGGAAGCTATATGATCATATAAATATGAGTATATTCTAATACGCAGTGAGGACTGAGGACTGTGTTATTCGCAGAAGAGAACTGACTGAACGATGACCCGACAGAGACAACAAACAGATGTAAACTCGGATAGCTCGCATCAATTACACATCACTAGTGACTATTATAATTTTGTCAGTCATTCGGACTTCGTTGTCTTTCGCATTTACTAAAAGCACATAGAAATGTTTGTCAACAAACATATCTATCTCAACAACTGTTTAAAACTTATTAACTTCTTTCATCAAACGACCTGTGGCCGACTGGATTCATAATAATATATTCTAATGCGCAGTGTATACGTTTTTCTGCAGTGCGTGTGTTAACACTGACAAGTGTAAGCACGCCTATAAAATAATATGTTTACTGTTTTGTACACTCGAAGCAATAATATCCGAATCACAGAGCTGCAGGATTTGTATATATATATATTGTTCGTAGTTAAGAAAGTCGAAACTTATATTTCGATCCACAACGTGCGGGCTGGCATCTGCACAGACGGACGAAGCCGGATTAATGTGCCAGCGGTACGTGGTTTAGAGACGAGAATAATTATAGCCCCCCCGGGACAACAGCAGATAGACTCCGGAAGTTGTACACTCATACATACATATATATATATATATATATATACTCTAGTGGCTGCTGCAGCCGTATTGTCTGCTATATTGCTAACGAAACTGGCCACGAACGTCGTCTGGATACCTATCGCGCCAAAGCGCATTAATAATATTGCGATAATAATACTGACGTAGCGTGTATGATGGTGATAAGTCTGACGATAATCTGCAGACCACTACTCGCTAGTATGTATTATTGTTGTTTGGAAATCAAACGACTCTGCAGCCAAGACTATTGGACTATAATTTACTGAACGGGTTTGGCGCTGTCGCCGAATTAAAATATCGTCAATTATTAAAGCGATTTCTATTTGTCAGTCTTTTTTTTTTTCATGTGTATTGATTGCGGACCTATAAAAAAAAATGTCACTACCTATTGCATTGATCGAGATTTTATATCAAGTATCTTAATTTTATTTATTAATATGATTTTATTGCATAGACAATATAGTTACAAATTTAAAAATAAATTCATTAGTTATCTAATGTATTATTAGTTTTATATGAAGCGCGATATTTGAAAACTTTATTCATAATTTTCTGGCGTTGCTTTTATAATAAAAAATTCTATAAATATTATTTAATTTCTATTGTTTCTAAAAATTAATATTTCAATCTCTCATTGCGGTGCCATAATAAAATAATCTACATCCATTACGAAACGGCTGGGTTAATTTATAATGCTGCATATTCTTAGTTCATTACTTAGTATATGTTGGAAGATCGTTTGCTCATCTTTCATTATATTTTTTTTATCTTTTTCTTTTCACATTTTACTCCAACTAGGACAAGTTTTCTTTTTAATTTAACAATACCTAATGTAATTAATGTAATCCAGATATTTTTAAATTATCCTTAGAATGGTTTAATTATTTATGTTTTTGACAAGAAAAAATGAAGAGATAAAAATTCGAAAATAATTAGGAAGTGCGAGAATGTTTTTTTTAAGACGGAGCGTTAGATAGGCAATTTTGATACGTTCTTGTGTAGAAGACTAATCTATAAGAATATTTAATGACTATTGGTTTCCTAATAATGGAACTAAATATTATAATATTATTATTAACAATTCGATAAAATGTGATTTTTTATCAAGTCATATTCAATTTGTATCAAAATGGTAATACTAATAATGTTACGAGCCAAAAAAAATTAAATTTAGCTCGAATGGAATATAATCATGTGTTATTTATTCATTATTAGCACTTTGCGGCTTATATGTTTCAGTAATTTTTGGCTTTTTGGGTATATAACAATAATAATAAATCATTCTAATGTGAACATTATATTTTTATTATGTACAAAATATTGAAAAAAAATTTGGTCATAAATCGGCGTAGTTCAGTATAAAATTGAAAACAAAACAATACATGTATATTGTATATTTATTAGTTTATTACTTATGCATCCAATGTATATTATATATATTTTTTTTTTATTTTTTTTTTTTTAATAGTACTGTTAAATAATATTATGATTTATATGTATTTCAATAAATTTTACATTTAACAAAAAATAATAGTTTATTGATTTTCATTGAAATGTAATGATGCTTATTGAAAACCTTTAAATCTATTGCCGATGGAAATCAAACGATTGATGTACAGTTGTATTTTATCATTGTGCAATTTTACTTTTATGTGACATTTAGTACACAGAAAATTCATCGGAAAATCTGATAAAATAATGTCTAAATTAGTCGATTATTTTATTTAAATATTTAATTAACTTTATTCAAGTCATTACACTCGTATTGGTATTATTGTTTTAAATCAATCTTAAAATAATACATCTGAATACATTGACTATTATTTCTATATCGTATACTGTATATTGCATAATGTATTAGTGTATAATATATTATCTAACAAATATAATAGTCTTAGATAAATTCGTAATTGTTTTTTGTTTGTTCCTCGTTTGGTTTTAAAGTTTTTGCTGTACAAATATAATATTTTGAAATTTCAAACACAAAATTTTGAACATTCAGTTTTTTTTCTCTGTTGTCTATCATATTACCATTGGAGTGGTAATTTAAAATTCATAACTAGGTATTGTATTTGTAACAGTTTTTACTTATCATCCATGTTTTTAAATATTTTTTTTTACTTTAGAATAATTATTAAGTGGTCATTATAATATTATTTATTAACTATTCACATTATCTATCCACGGGAAAATACTTGCCAAAATACTTTAGATAATTGACGGATGCGTACACCATTACCATTCAGTAAGTGTTTGTGTTGATTTATAATTTAAAATTAAACCGGTATACAAATATAAGTAATCATGTACTCAAATGAATGTCAATTACACAGAAATAACTATTATGAATCAATATTAGCCAGTAAAAACAAATATGTTTATATTTATTTGTGCTATTTTGTATAACTCTATTTCAAGGTAAAATTATTCAACTCTCTGTACTAATGTGAAAAATTGTATAAATAATGATTAAATTTAACATTAAGATTTTGTTTGATAAAAGATGAGTAGTTATTTATATTTTAAGTAGTTCTTTGAACCTTTTGTTATTTTTAGGGTTATATTTGAACAATAGTGACTGAAAAAAGGTCGAGGGAAAATTAATTTTCGTTATGAACTAGGATCTAAAGTAAGAATATCCCTGGCACCTGGAGCGTAGTCTGTCAGAAAACAAAATCGAATTATTATATTGTACCCGACAGCGGGTGACCTGAATGGTCTCTGACATAGAAAACTAAATTATAGTCATCAGAATAGAACATTATTAATTCAACTTTTGTCGAACAAAGCTTGTCAAAAAATAGGGACGCGTATAATTCACGATATTTTTTTATTGTGTCATTTCCATATTAAATAATAGTATATCAAAATCATTTTTTTTTTTTTATTTTAACTTTGTAATGTACAATTAATTTCAACAATTAGGTAAAAATCAATTTTAAATATAAATATAAGAGTTATTATGAAAATATGTTTTCATACGATGTTATATGTTATATTATTATATTATACGATTGAGCAATACGCAAAATTGAACGTTTGTTTTATTAATCACGTAATTTAGGGTTAATATAAGCTATATGTTATGCACTATAGATAGGTTTTAAGCATTTTTTTTATATTATTTTAATCTAATCATAATAAAATATTTAATAAAGTCGTATATTTAAAAAAAAATATAATTTAATCCACTTATTATATAAATAAGCATCGCCATCGACGCTAATTTTTCTGTGATCCTGGGCTAGATAAGTTCCATGAGTAATATAATATGAAGGAAATATAAAAATTATTAGCTTGACATTTTCGTGACATCTTACATCTTTTACCCCTATTATGGCCAGAAAAACGATTATATTGTTGTTTTTAAAATATTAAATTTTATTACTTATTACAGTAAATTATGGTCTATACTCTATTAGAGGTGTACTCGTATAGAAACAAAATATGTAAACTCTATGTTCATATTTATAAATTGATAACCTATATTAAATTTTAATGTAGAGTTTTTCTATATAATTCCTATAATTGTCATTTATTTTCGTACCGTTGGAATTTAATAGAAAACGCGTGGCTTGAAATTTAATAAAACCAATCAATAATAAAAACTCAGTGTTGGAAATTTTAAAATTTTAAAATTTTGCCACTTTGGACAAAGATACAAAATGATATCGCCGACTGATAAATATAACTTTAAGAGATGCGTGCGTTTCGTATCTGAACGTATTAATCCGTCCGCAGAACATTTTATATATGTGCGCGCGTTAATCTGATAATAATAAAGGAAACAAACTCGGGTGTGTTATACTATTATCACGCCCAGTAGGTACCTTGGACGTTTATTATTAATCAAGTCACGGCGCGGCGGCGGTGTAAACTGAGGATTTAACGGACGTTCTTTGCAGTTAATAAAGTACGCCTTAATTAATTTATGTATCGAAAATATCTGGCTCTGATTAAATACCTACGTATTGAGATTACGATCTGACGGAGGGTATAATTTTAGGTTAGGGTATATATATATACGCAACACACACACACACATATATATATATATATATATATACTATTAGACATAGTAATGTGTAGAAGAACGAAACCGTTTTTGTGCGTGTATCGAACGGTGTTGTCTAAATAGTTGAATTTGATTAATCGTCGTACCAAAATGAAACGAAAAAAAAAAATTAGTAAAATCTCGTCATAATACTAACGCACGTATTATGTGGATTCGATACAGCTATAGTATGCGACTATAAGAACGATTTTGGCTTAAATTAATTATTATACCCTTCCACAGAAACGCAGTCAGTGCTATACAGAGCGTATTGAATATGTCTACGCCAAACCCTCGATCCTTTGTACCGAAATTACAATATTGTATTATATTGTAATAGACAATTACACAATTATTAAAAAGATTGACTTGACGTATGCATGATTATAGATTTTATTTTACTCGTGGTAAATATACGCCGACAAAGCCCTACATATTAAAGTTAGGTTTTATTAAATTTGACTACAGTTATAGGGCACTTACTATATGCACATACTAACCATTAGTCACGTATTAGGATTTAATAATTGTAATTGGTTGAAGCTAAAGAGGCATATTTTTGGGATTTTAATACTTACTATAATCGTTTTGTGAACCCTCCTCAGCTATAACTTTAAAATCTCGCCAATAAAAGTAGAATGGATAGATTATAATAAAGCTGTGAAACCTATCTAACTTTTACAGTATAATACACCGCAGTATTATGTAAACGTTTGAGATATTATATTTAAGCATCTTCCGAAAGGAGAGACGAGGAAGACCTTTATTATATAAGTCGGTCAACGATTCAAGATGTAAAAAAAAAATATAAAAAAATAACGTCTATATTGGATGCGTATTGTTCAGTGATAACGACAGTAGGAGTTCTAGGCACAAGTCATGGTTAAAACAATTCACCCGGTACAAAATATGAACAATAATAATAATTGTTAGGTTTAATTGGCTGATTTTTTTCCAAAAAAATTGCTTTGTTCGGCTAGACCCATTACCCATAATAATTTAAGGGCGCACAAAACGTAATCGGGGGGGAGGGAGGAGGGAGATTTGCACCCTCTCGTTTGACCGCCACTCTGCGAAATCGGTCATATCGTATTTTAGTTATGTCGGTACCAGCGTACCGTTTATCGTCATAGGCAGTTAATAATACAACAACGACGTGATCTATACGCTTCTCATTTTTAGGCTGGCAATCGCCGCCTGCACGCAGTCGCACCGTATACATTTTGTCATTATATAATAATTACGCGGAGTGATTAACGTCGTCCGAAGAAAGCGGCGGCGGCGGCGGCTGGCTGGAGAAAAATAAAACGAACATAATAATCTGAATATAATACGCGGAAATAAGGCTGGAGCCGAGGCGTTTAACGCGGCAAAAACAAAACACGTGAACGGGCCGCGTGCGCGCGCGGCTATATAGCTAATTAATTATCCGAATGCGGTTTGGCGCGGCGTCCCGAGGACGGGAATAATTTATCCTAATTACGCCAGCGGCGGTTCCCCAGACGGCCGGTAAACTTTGCATTTATCGACCCCTCGGCGAGAGTCGGCTTTATTGTAAGCGCGCTATACCGAGACTTAGCCACGCGGGTACGATAAACCGACCGCGAAAGTATTACGTAAGACTGCTACACTTCGCGTGTCCCCTTCCCCCTCTCCCCCCTCCCCCTCCCCCCGTCGTCCTCGTTTGCTTTCACCCTGTACAATTCTATATATATATACACATACGGTTGTTGTGTTTATCATTGTGCAGTTGCAGTAGCAGATGAGAGTTGCAAGCAGTGCGAACAGAGTCCTTTTTAGATCCCGAGCGGAGCGAAGAACGTGTATCGATTTTCCAAAGTTTGGGGGGGGGGGTTTGTGTCTGTCATCACCTTTCGGGACATTAAAAATGCTTTGATTTTCTGGTAGAAAAGTTTTCTATACACCGTAAGACTTTAAAAATGTTTTGACACTTTTTGAGCTAATTGTAGGCGTAAAATATTTTTTGATTTTGTTCTATAGATGTCGGTAAAAAAATGTTTGTTGTGTCAAAAAGCATGACAATTTAATACAAGGTTAATCATAATTTGTTTTAATAGCAGTTGGAAATTATTAAAGACACATATGCACGCTTTTTTTTTATAAGCGAGTTTAAAGTTCAAATTTTAACCGAAATTCATCAAAATATCGATCGTTTAGAAATTATTTTGTAGTTAAAAATGTATTAAATGTTTAATTCTTATAGCTAAGGATTGACAACTTAAAACAAGGTTTCTCGTAATTAGTTTATAGTGTAACCAAAACATCTAAAAATATATTAACATAATTGTTTTAAAAAAATATTAAATAATATTCAGGTACGCTAATTTTTTTTCACGTTTTTGCATCATCCCTCTTCTAAGCTTTTCCCGAATCAAGCATTGGTTGCAGGTTACCAGATCTTTAAACAAACTCGTTTTCATATTCATCTCCACAGTTCAAAACGTTTTATATTATAGTTTTCATATTTTATTTCAAACGATGATCATATTTTTTATGAATTCGAAATGTTGTTAATTTTGTTTCAAGGTTCATTTAATATTATGTCCCAATAGAATTTATATAGGTATAAGGTTGTAAAGATTAATATCAAATACGTCTAATTATAAAAAATAAGTTGATTTTACACAATATATGGCTGCTGCAGTGAATGGATAAAGTAGTAATGAATAAAAGGGATGTAAAAAATAAAATTTGGACGATGTATTAATAACGTTCAGGATTCGGGTCGGAGGTCTCTCATTCAATTCATAGCATATTGTTGTGGTTTTTTATTTCTCAAAGGAGATAAAAATATACTACTTAATAGTTTAAAAAAAAAAATATGGAATTCGGTAAAAAAGAAAATTCATACATTTTGATCTATATATTAATTATAAGTTGTAACAAACATTTTGAAATCGCAATAAAAATTGTTGTGATATATGACTACGTCGATTCATATTTCCGTTGATTTCGCACGAATTGATCGAGGAAGAAAAAGACAAAGTTTTCGTCCAATAAAAAAGAAAAATAATATAGGCAAATATACCCTGTAACGTAATAATAGGCATTAGTGAGAGTTGCTTTGCTCCCGCGTGGATCATAAATACGTATAAAATTGTTTTTTTTTCCTCGTGAAATATTATCCGGAAAGTATTATAATTATAATAGTCATTTCTCCGTCTCTTAAAATACACACACACACACACATCTACGTGTATAATGGTTTCGAAACGAATAATGTTTTTCTACAGCCTACCAACAAAAATAATAAAAATTCAAACTTAAACCCGCCGGAAGTACGAAACGAGAGCAAAGCGCCGCCGCCGCCGAACGATGCCAAAACAAATTAAAAAAAACTTTTAAATAAACATGCGCAACGTAAATATTTGGCAAAACCGAAAGAAACAAAAAGATATATACGTGTGTATAGGTAGGTATACGTTATTTACATGTACTTACAACTTTCATTTTGGCTTTTATCATTATTTTCGTTTGTTTTTTCTTTTCGTATTCTATTGTTTTTATTATTTAATTTGTCAGATACGTGAACACAACGGCAGAGTATTCAAACGTTAAACACAATAGGTCTCAAAAAACGAATACGTACATATTTATATTATATTATTATACACACCGATAATCAAATAGTACAACCTATATTTGTATACATTTTGGGGGGGGGCCGTAAATATAATATATATATATATATAATATTACGTGACATCTACGTCGTTCTAACGGAACTCACGAGTACACAAATTACAAAATGTTGACCCACGAGCGTGTTCAATGAGATTTGTGTATGATAATATTATATTATTACTGTAATATATGACGTACGTATTATTTATAAGTAGCTGGTGGGCTAGCTGTATGCACTCGAAAACCTATACAATTATAGACAGTATACGCGATGGACGCAACTAAAGTGCTAGGGGTTGCTTAACACTCTCAAATATTTTGTTAGCACTCCAAAATAACTTGATTAATTATGCACCTACTTGCTAGAGTATTGATGTACGCCATATATAATGCGAAGAGTAAAAAATTAGCTACGGACTAGTGTGACAGAGTAACGATTTTAAGACATTACTGTTAATTATTGAAAAAGGTTTAATAAATTAATTAAAAATTGAAGATATTATTAATAAATTTACAACTGGAAACAGGAGGATTGCATTAATATAGATATAGTGGCTTATTATTCATCTTAGGTATATTATTATTAATAAATATTGTAAATAAGGGAATATAATAGTAATGTGTATCGTAATCGTTGTACAATTCTGTCTAGCCAAAAGTCTAAGGTTTCCAGCTGCGTCCGTGACAGCGGCGCTCGTAACTACCGTACCTAACTATAGAAGGTAGTGCCTATTGCCTGCCATACGGCTGTGCGTAGTATTAAAATCGCTAACAACGAACGGCTGAAATATTTAAATTCATTAATTTTTGCACATTTAATTTGGCATGTAATCTGTATCAAAAGAATTATAAAAAAGAAAAAAAAAAGTTCCCGGTAAAATGCATATTTTATACCCGTGGTCACAATTTTCAAATACAATTTTTTCCAAATAGGTAGGTTTGATCATATTGTTCTCAAGCAACGACACTAATTAGTAAATTATGTAACGACCGCACAAGTTCTTGTACATTTGTTCTAATTAGATGCTTAATTTATGCCAATTGAATTATTTTCTAAATTAATTATTTTTAACGTGATATTTAGAAACAAGATCTCATCATTGTTTACTATAATTATTGATTATTTTGTGAATTAAATATATATTTCAATTTTTAAGATGTATACTAAATTAGCTTCAAAATTGAAAAAAAAAATCATGCTTATAACATTTTTTTTTTTAATTTATAAAAAAACCATTTTTGTTTCTTTTTGGACTGATTATAAATTAATTTCGAATAACTTTTTAATTAGATATGCGTAAAAATATTTATTATCTAGTAAAATGTTTTTTGTTCAAACAGTTTTACATTTTATAATTTCAATAGTTAAACATCTACTGTGTAAATAAAGGTTTTTATACACCTTATTTTAAAATTGTTCTCATTTTTCTTACAAACAAAAGTATTTTGTTTTTAATATTTATTATTTAAATTTTTTATGTTAAAAACCACTCGTTTATTATTTAAATAAAAACGTTTGGGTAAACATATCATTAATGTTCGTATACTAAATTTTACTTTCTAAGAATATTCAAGTTCGTTGCATAAAAGATATTTACGTAATTTATTGTAAATATTCCTAACATGCATTTATATGATATATTAATGATGGGTATTAAAAAATGTATTAGTTTTAGAAAGATTGAAATTATTTTATGTTGGAATAAAAATACAAATTTTGTTTTAATTAAATACGTAAAATTAATTGAAGAAAAATAAGGAAAGTTATATCTCCTCGAATTGAAAATAGTTTATTATTTATTATGTTGTGTTAAAAATAATTTATGCAGTTAATATTAAAACTAAAATTGTTATTGTTTGTATTTTTTCAATTAATTATTTGACAAAATGAAAAATATAATGAAGTTCGATTACTTCAGGTACCTATTAGTTTTTTTAATTATCCTACGAATATTGAATGATATTAAATGCATTTTTTTATATATTTTTTAAATTAGGATATATTTAATATATACCTATATTATATTAAATTGTTTTATTTTTATTTTATTTTAAGCATACCTGACCATTTAATAAACACAAATTTTAAAACATATAAATAGACATGAAGTAATTGTTTTCAAAATCCAGTGGGTAGGTTAGGTTTAGGAATTTATTATAAATAATATGTACATAGTATTTATAAGTAATAATTCATGATTTGGCGAAGCAAAAATAAAAACAAGTAAATTTACATTTAATTTTAAGTTTAAATTTTTCATGTTTGAAAATTAAATATAAGATTTCTCATAAATAGTTTTTACTAAAACAAAAAAGTCTTAAAATTATATATAGAAGCACAATTTTTTTTATAGGCTTTTAAAGTTAAAATTTTGATGAAATTGGATATTTCGTTGTTTAAAAGTATTATTCGGGAGGACAAAAAATGTTTACGTATAATATTATATTTTACTATATACAACGAAATTTTAAATAAAATTTAGATTAATTTTAAAATACTGTCTTAACCATGAACCTATAATTCATACAGTTATATTACGGTAAATAGGTATTGACTAAAAAGTTAATAACAATAATAAATATATGATATAAATATAAACTAGTATAATACTTGATTAATAATATAATAAATAAAATATTTTCGGTATAAATTAATTCAAAATACCGTATCAGTGTATTACTAATAATAAAAAAACATTATTATTTTAGCGTTATAAATAAATAATAAAATGTACTTAGTAATATTACAGACTTCCGCTCAGAATCATTTTTCGTATGCAATGATTAATCAATGAATTCAAATTTAACACATTTATTACAATGACCTACTCAACTATTTCAATCGACACCATTTAACTATCTAACTCTATTATAGTAGAGTAACGTTACTTAGTTGCTCGCTTTTTATTGTTTTTATTATGAGATATAACCGTAAATGATCGAAAATATTATTAGATAACTTGAATCAAAAGGAAATGATTCATAAATCATAATTGCATTATATTGTTGCATTTCATTTTTTCGTTAATATTTTTCTATGATTAGGTGTCAGAAACACGAAAATCATTATTTTCTAGTTGCTATCTATTGAAGCCTACCACGAATATTATTTCTATATACTCCACTGGTATCTAGTATTTAATTCCTTATTTGTAAACATTATTAGACACAAAGAACTTGCCATTATTATAAACAACAGTACTTTTAAATTGTTATAAACTTTGATCTATAATTGTATACTTGCACACTAATACTTTATGATTTTAAGTATATTTTATTTAACGTATTGTCAAATATAAAAAGAAAAATTCACGGATAATAGATATTTTGTGATATTTACTAAACGATTTTATTTAGGATAAGTTATGTTCATAGAATTTTTAGGTTTTAAAATTAATAATTTATTGTATCTTCTTTTTTTACAACAAAATTTAAATTATAAATATCGTTGAATAATAAATGAAGCAGTTTGTTTGTGGGTTTATTTTTTTTTTTCGGATAAAAAACCATCACGTCGTACGAGCGTTATCGTTTATTTTCACCATCATCATCGACACCAAAAGCAGAAAAATCAGAACATTGCTGGACGAGTTGCGACTTTTGGTTGAGTGGGTGGGAAGGTAGTGCATCAGTCGTAGTTATGCAAAATACAAATGCACGCGTTAAGCCATGAAAAGTCAACTACGTTTACGATGATTCGATTTGCGAGCCGAACAACGTAATTAAGGAACGGACGGACGACCCAGAGAATAATAAGGTCGGAATATACAACAAGGTAATATGGATACAGGTGTGATTCCAATGCGAAGGATAACCGTCGGGGTAATAAGTTGGGATCGCGATCTTCTCATCCCATTAGTGCTGTAAACACGGTCGTTAATTAATGACGACGCCTCACCTAGTACCCTGTAGCAACTCGTTCGCACCCCCACACGTCTCATCAGCTCTCTTCATAATACAGCCTCATCGACGTATAGTTGTTGTGGCTGATTAAATTTTGAGACCTTTTGTGCGCACGCTAACGTTATAGAAACTCCATCGTGGTATACCGACTTATACACCTACCCACCTACTCATACATATTATATACCGACGTCTGCCAAAGCAAGAAACCTGCAGTACCGGTGGCGCTGCCGAGGGTAAAGAACTCACGACAGAGTGTATATATATGCTCACCTCTATTCTTTCAATTTTTTTTTTTTATTCAATTCTGATTTTTGGTATTTTTAAATATACTCAAAGACCATATTTTCAAATCCTCGAATTTGTCTACATTACTCAAGAGTGTCCTGTGGTGATACAAACTTCTGTTTTTCAAACGAGAACTATCATTATTAATTCAAAATTAGAACGAGTAGTTTCTGAGTTATAGTATTAAAATGTTTATATTAAGGATAATGGCCCTTAAAAATGGTTTTACAAAAATATAAAATAGTTATAATATTATATCAAGTATTTATTATTTATAGATTATTTTTACAAATTATTGATATTAATAGATTAATATTAATTACTAAAATGTTCATATCTCCATAGTCATTAGTCACCATATCTTCCAAATTCATTATCATGGATTTATTTACTTTGAATAAAACGTTAAATTACTCAAAAACTACTAATTGGAATTTTGATTCTAAAATATCAACATTTTCAGAAAATTATCCATTTAATAATTTACATTAGAAAAAGAGAATTGTCTTTTGAAAACTAAAGCTTGTATCTTCACACAGGACATGTTTTAAGAAGTACGAAAAATCTCAAGAATTTTAAAATACGGCCTTTAAGTAGGTATTCCAAAAATCAGATTTTGAATAACTGTGTTATTAAAGTAAAAAAAGGAAATGAGTCTACTTAGTGAGTCACCCTGAATATATACATTATATTATGTATATGTATATATTGTTTGAGGTAACCGTAGGTATCATAAATGTTTTAATTTTTATACATTTTGATAATTCAAAACGGTTTTTTTTTTCAAAAAGCAAGAGGTTAATTAAGGTTTTAATTAAATTAGAGTCTAGAAACGTTGCATTCAAGTGGAGATTTTTTTTTTGGTTTCTGTTCTTAATATTATATGCACGTTTGAAGTGAAACAAAACTATTAAAAATTGCAGTAATTTTTTCTAGTCCACAAAATAAATTAAAAAATAAAGGAAAACTATGGATCTACATAATATCATGCAATTACGATTTTATCAATAAAATTCGTAATACTTTGTAAGTTTACGAGATATTTTATAGTTACATATGGTTCTATTTGACCGACTGGAATTACATTTTATACAATAATATTCTCATTCAATGTTAATTTTTATAAATAAACTATGAGCATAATAAACAACCATTAAGTAAAAAAGGATAAAATATATTTTTTAGTCTTAACTGAGTATTTCGTAAATATAATGCGTCTTGCAGTACACACTATAGAGCTCTGATTTATTCTTATAACATTTTCTTCAAATTTAAATAATTTATAATCTTTGCGATTCTGTAGAATAGGTTTAAAATATGTCGTTTTAATAGACATTAGATATTCAGACTTGATTTTATCACAGCTTATTAGGATTTGGAGGTTTCTACCTACAGAATTTATGAATATCAAATCGCTTGTAAACGATATATTTTAGGTGTATAAATAGACATGCACTTCAATGCAATGTGTAAAAAACGATAAATATAGCTTATAAGTAAGTAGAGTCGTGAAAAAAAATGGACATGAACATATTTTAAACCTTAGGGTGTAGCAAGTATGCTGAATAGTATGTGAATATTCACGTAATTGACAATGTATTCGTATGATAAAACATAAAAATATATATTTCTCTTATTAAAAATATTATTTGTAGCTATTAACACATGACATATTAAGGAATTTTATTGTTATTCTCTTTAGAGATATTTCTTGTAACTATTTCATACGAATCATAAAAATAAATTAAACTAAAACTGCATATTTCAATAGTTTTAATAACAATTAAAATAATCTATTTATAATTGTATTTATATATAATACATGTACAAGATTATTTGACTAACGATTATAATATTATACTATTGATTATAGGCAATTGGTTTACATCCTAAACAAGGCGTTATTCAATTTAAATATTTAGGTACTCGTTGATTTAATGTGAATATATTATCAAGTGGATATTATCTATACAGACTCACTTAATATCTACTCATTATCATTATCTACACGTACCCACGACAATTAATGATAACTGTGATCACTCGATATTAAGTGTCATCCATACCCAATGAATAATTTATTACTTTTAATTTTGTCGAAACATTGCCACTCATATGCTTAATATAAAAGAACCATACAAAACTAGAAACGTTAGCATTTCCTAATATAGATACTTTTTTCCTGAACTTTTTTACCCAAACTACAACTATTTGTTATTAAAACCCACTAAGCAAATATTATAGGTTTTAATATTTATATTACTTCATAAATAATGTATGCTTTAATTTTCATATTTTTATTTCAATGTTTCTTACACCATGACAATTTTACTTAACATAGTCTCTTACTCGAAAAAAAACTTCATCCAACGTTTGCCAGTTTACATAATAATATTATGTATTACACCAGGTATCATTATATTATTATACTATACCAATGACTTTTTTCCTGCGACCTCCCTTTTATCTCGTTTACTTTCTATATATAGGACAGGGTATATTATATTATATATATATATATATATATTATTTATAGGTATCTATAAATATTTGGCTCTTTGCTCAAATCGAATATTAAATTCACGGATATTATTTTCCCTTTTATACGTCTTCACTTGATTTGGATAAAATGTTGACGTCTTTGGACCTTCAGTCATGCATGAATATCGAAAAAGAAACGATGGATATTATGACACATTATGAGATACATGCCGTGCACCTCTAATTTTTATAATATAATATATTATGAGTTAATATTATTTTTCAACTCTAACTTGTTTTTTTTTTTTTTTAGTACAATACTACAATATCTATATTATACGAGTATGTATAAATATTACACCCTTAATAAATGTGCTCTGCAGACTTTTTTTTAATACATTTATAGTAAACTATACTATGAAATTTTATAACTCAAAGAAAATCAACCGTAAATCTATTAAGGATTTTAATTTAATTTCATAGGTAAGTATATGTTTATTTAGTAAACATTATCCGTACGTAGTTTATAGTGCTTATACTAGTTTATATTATTTGTACCGGTCACCGGATGTCTGTGAGAATATATTTATAAATTATAATTAAATCAATAAATTTAATTTGCTATTGTTTTATAATTATTAAATACAATATAATTTAAAAACCATACTTGTCTTTAGTAATTACGGAAATACTAAAAAGTCCGTGGTAAGTATCCAGATGTTAATAAGCATTTTAATCGATTTACTAAACTTTACTTAGTGAATTTTATAGAAATAATTATAATATACAACTGAGTGTATTGTACATTTATATACATATATGAACAATTTGGATAATGTTCATGAAATATTTACTTAACTGAAATATTCCAAAAGAATGCAAACTGTTTTTTTTTCATTTTGTAACCGAAGTTAAATATTTTCGTTTAGTATTTCAATATGTATGCTTATACGCGATAAGGCATTTTTTCAAATGCCTAGAGGCATTTCCATTTCTCAAGTTAAACAAAAGCTAAAGACTGAAATGTATTATTTCATGGCAAAAGTTGCTTTTCTCAGTATTTAAAGACTGTTTGTGTTTACATTTCAATATAAAGTAGGTATGCGCATTTCTTAAACAATTCAAAACCATTCAGAACCATCAGGTTTAAGAATTAAATACATTACATCTGTCGATAAAGAATTTAATTAAATTATATGGATGACGAAATTCCTTATTGTTAGCTAAAATTTCGATTTCTTGACACAATAAAACATTAAAGAAAAAACCAAAAGTACAGCAACAAAGAAAAACGTCAGATTTTGGATTTATTAAATCTATTATTAATGCTTAATATATTAAATAAAACTGTTTGTTAAAAACTGTGAACTCGCTAAATCGTAATGAATATTAATTCCAATTGTTAGAGGTAAAATCATTATTGTTCGTTTAAAATCAAAATATCCAATTGACTATAAAATAAAATAAAAATACGAATCTTAATAATTTTATGCTGATATAGGTATATACCTAGAAAAATCGGGATCATTAAGCATGAATATACTTTCTTTTTAATATTTTATCTTTATTATCACGCATTGCATAATCTGTAAATATATATACGTATAAAATAAGCGTTATAGTAGTGCGTGACCATATTATGGCTTGTTGAAGAGGCTATCTATTGAAATTCAAAATTAAAACCATTTATTCAATGAAAAGTAGTTTATGAGTTATTATAGTTATTATTATATTGTCTAGAAAATAAATCAGTTATGTTTTTTTTTTTTTTTTTTTGATAGTAGGT
>JACXSJ010000037.1:41371-78657 GCA_014851325.1 Pentalonia nigronervosa
TTATTGAATCAATTTCTCCACATTTTCTATACCCGTAGGTAATTATTTCTTTGTTTAAGAATGTTTTGTAAGAATAAAAATAAAGTGTAAATAAATAAATTGAAAAAGAAAGTTTTTGTGAGTACTGGATGGTAATCTTATTCGGTTTTTGGTCATTTAAATATATATTGCTTTAGTAGATTTGAAACGCTTTTGGTTTAGTGATTCTGTTCGTTTTTAGTTGTACAGTTTACGAACGTCATTGAAAATCGTTTCTTTTTTAAATCCAAATCGGAAACAAATGATAAAATAAAAGAATCCCAGTCAACAAATACAGTTGATTTTATCTATAAACAATTTTCTTTATTAGTACACAAATAAATGTTATTACATAAATATTACACGATGTATAAAATGTAATACGTATTACGAATATCCTTTTTAAAATAAAAACAATAAAATAACGCATATTTTTAAATCTGGCGATTCGTTTAAACTCTTCCGGCATGGTTCAAGGGAATACTTACCATTGATTAAAAAAATTCCAAGTAGATATTATGTAAATAGTATAATTATAATTAATTCTTTGTTTTATATTTAATATTATGTATTGTATTATTGTATATTGTGTGTTACATTATTTTTAATGGATGTATTGTTTTCGTATAATATCGCAATAATATTATTATTTATAAATATTAAAATGGAGTCGATTTGATTATTCTATAATTGTTACGATTTTACGAGTGCTTAATTTTTATGATTGCTACGGAACAAAATTTGTAAGGAACATTCTCATCTAAACATCTAATGCTTATTAAAAATTAAAATTATAAGTTATCAATAATATTCCATAGATGTACGTCGGCAATTTTAGAAAAATATTATATATTAACTAACAAACATAGTAACGATGAAAATACAAGGATGAAATAAATAATATTAGAATAATTGCATGTAACAACATGTCCAAAAAAATGTAAAAAATCCAACAGGTATATTTCGAGAGAATGCGTATATTGAAATGTGCTCGCTGTTAAAATAATTTCCATTTATATAATATCTTTTTAAAATTATTTTTTCAAGTAAACTGAAAGTACATATACGAAAACGAATGAGCATATTATTATTATAGCTATGACTATGGTATCATATCATAATATAGAATTCGTATAGTGCTATCTCTAGAGTTCAGGGTACTGAGCATTCTTAACAGTTTGGCATCCCTGATATTTGCGCCTATTGCATTATAACTTTAATTTACTTGTATGACGTTTTATATGGTTTTCCATACGAACACATAGGCATGTTGCACATTTCCGCAAATAAATTCGTAGACATATTATGTCAAAGTAAAACACGGATTACTGGTTTACATATTTAATTAACGTTATGGACAATTTTTTACATGGCTTTCTATCCGAATATAATAACGAGTATTTAAGCAAAATGTCCGGAAGTTGATTGATGAGCTGACACGTATGTATTATAGTACCTAGGTATAACGATTGAACAAACATAATCTATCATTTTATTTGACATTTCCGATGAGGAGCTTAAACGCCCGTCGTTTTTAATACTGTTTAATGGCTGGATTATCAAAATTAGTTAACGGAATCGGTACCTAACTGAGTAAATGATAAGGCAGCGCGATCAACTCAAAGTGCTTTTCCGAACTTTTTGCTAATCTCGTCATTAACAAAACGGTTATTATATATTATCATTATATGTCCTTGAAGTCGGTACTGACACTCACGGAAACTGACGAAGGTATTTTCTTAATTATAAAGATTATATGTAAACATTACAGATTATATAATATGATTTATTTATATCGAAATAAGTTTATAGATGGGTTAATTCTCCATACATAATTCATGCATTCTCTACAAGTTTGTTGTATAATATTATATAAATTATAATATTGTTTTGGTTAATTGGTTAGATATTACTATGATTTATTATATTAATTAAACTAATCAATGTAGAAATCAAACAAATTATAATTTTTCTAAAACGTGTATGTGCTGTAATAAACAAGATGTATTAAAATTCGAGAAAATTAATTTACAACAAAATATACAATATTGAATATAAGAACGGGACACAACATTTTTTTTATTATAACTCTCCTTGGATTTGTTGATTATTTTAACAAATTTAATCGAAATATCGAATAATAATAAATAACCGATTATTATTGATTTATATATAAGTTATAAATACATTTATAGTTAAAAATAATATTGTGACCAAATTAGGGTTTGATTATTTTATTTTGTTTTACGATACATATATGGGTATATTATGATATATTAAACTATAGTTATAATAATTTTAGAATTTTTAAATATCTCAAATTAATAAACTTCATTGATTTCGAATATAAATAAGTAAATAACATACATTTCTCAGTCAACAGTCATATTAAAAAAATTAAATCGGTTATTAATATAATTGATTGTTTAAAAATAATAAATATAATACGTATCAGTAACGGTATTATAATCAGCCACACTATTAGTATCTTTATATAATTACATCGTGTGAATAAAAATTCATTAGAAAATAGTGTATGTGGATACAAAAATTAAATTTGGGGAGACAGTATATTATAATATACAGTAGTGTTCACTGGAACTTCTAAGATATAGATAAGGTATGCTTATTCTATTATATAGGTATATATAATTTATTTAGCGGAACTACGATTTTACTTCGTGTCTGCGGACGTAGATTTTAATGGTCGCAATAATATTATTATACATTTCAAGTCTTACGACGATTCTGATAAAAAAATAAATATGAAATGAAATCCGTATTTTGGATAAATCAGCTGAGCGATTCTCAAAAGTTGCCGTCTTCGTCGAATCATTGACGATTTAACGATCACAATAGACTCTCATTAATCAGTCATCTGTGATAAAATTTACTTCTACGGCATGCAGATGATAAATGGCATTAAGTTTCCGCATGATTTGTTATTTCATTTGTTTAATTATAACTAACGGTATCGCCGAATAGTCTATCAAAGAAACGTCTGCGCGAGTATATACAGTTTAAAAGAAAAGGAAAAAATCTGCACTATTTAAGCCGATAATCGAGAGAAAACGCCGTTGAGTTTTAATTTAATATGCGTTAGTACTTATAATCCTGTAAAGTAAATTACAATATAAATATAACCGTCTAAGATATTCACCGTTCTATAACAGTACGCCTTCGGGGCGTATTGTTTTCAATTTTAAACTTTCTGATAACCGACGAAAAAAAAGTTTAATAAATAATTCCTGTACATATATAATCATAAATATTTTAATATCATGCTTTTATATAGCTGTCGGCTATAGTCGCGTATTATTATTATCCGAGGTAAAATATTTATACTTGGAAATAAAAAACGTGGGTTAAAATGTGAAGTCTTTAATTAAAAGATAAATTGAACCGTCGCACGACTGACGAAAAATTAGGGGAGTTATGTTTAAAACTAAATTATCTTACTAATATAATTACTGTGGTTTTACTTTTCTAATATAACATTATAATAACAGCGTTCAATCGGTCGTCTAATACCGTTAAACAATTCAATATGTTGACATACAATATTACAACTGTATTATAGGATCATACTAAGTATATTACATTAAATCCCCCTTATAGGATTTATTTTTTCAGACCTATTTGCGACGGTCGTGGTTCGGAGACTTGCGCGGTAGCTGCAATAATGCTAAACGGCCAGTCGTTCGGCCATCGATCATCAGCTGCCGCCACCAATGGTCTGAACTATATTATTATATTATTATACACCGCAGAAGCACAAAGACCGTCAGCTCCTTTTGAAGTCTCGACAAAGGCCCCATTGTCGTGCACTGCGGTGAGGTTGTGTTAGGTAAGACACAACCCTCCTTATTTATAATATACGCCACGCATGCTATTAATAATCCACGGCTACCCAGGCTATAATCTCAGAACACGAAGCGGGACTTACGGCTGCATACGTAACGTTATTGAAACAAATTGTGTACCTACGTTTCACGAAATCGTCTTAAATAGATTTTTGCACGGATACGTTTGAAACGATGGAGGTATATTATATATATATATAACCGCAACAATAGGAAAACAGTCCTTGATCCTTTATCCGACGGTAGCCCAGTATAATAATAATAATAATATTTATTTGATGCCCGTAAATCGGTCGGACGACAACTGCAGGTGGTTCACTATGGCATATACCCGAAGAAACACGCGCGAATTGTGTGTGTGTGTGTGTGTGTCTGTGGTCCGAGACTGCTGTTGCCCGCGTGCGGCCGTCGGAAAAGTTTCGAGAAATTGTTCGGATTCGCTGTGAGGCCGTAAATCATCAACGGTCCGCCGACCCGCCACCCAATCGGACGCGGACTGCACAAAGGCCGGTGACGGTGGTGGAATAAAGAGTCGTGTGCGAGATGTGGGCGAGATCGCGGCGGCGTCAGGGTATACACTGCACAATAGTGTGTATAGAGGAGGCGGACCGGAAGGTCAGAAGTTTTCATTGTCATCGGGTCTTCTTCCCCACGACCGTTTTCCGTTGTTACATAACGCACACGCACGTGTGACGCGGAACATTCCGAAAGAAAAGAGTTAAAGGCCGGGTAAACGCGCCCGACACAATGGAAATCGTCGCCGTCGCGTTATTTTAATAGTGAACTCGTATACAAACTACACACGAACCTAAATGTTAAATACGAATAATACTCTCCTATAAATGCACTCCGATAGAGTGCTTTTATCAGTCGTGGTGTTGACATTTTTTTTTGCCCAAAAACGAGAAAATGCTCGTAACCTGCAGCTACGCAGATATTCTATTGATACGTCATCAATCGATGATGGTTACTCGCCATGGAATAGTGATTGTTTTAATGTATACTGCAGGGCGATTCACTTAGCATGCTCACTCTCTTTTTTCCTCTCTAATAATGCAGTTATTCAAAATCCGATTTTCGGAATTTTTAAACATGCTTAAAGATCACATTTTCAAATTCTTGAGACTTTTTGCATTACTCAAGCCTTAAAACGTGACGTGTGGAGATACAGACTTCTGTTTTTCAAATGACAGCCTCCCCTGCATCCTTTTCTACCGTAAATTATTTTTTTGAAAATTTTGACGTATCAAAATCAATATTCGAATGACCAATTTTTGAGTAATTTATGTTTGGGGACTTACTGAGAATAATAAAAAAATTATCATACATAATGGGTTTGGATGATATGCGAGCTAAAAAAAATTTAAAATTCTAATAATTTATATTAATTGTTAATCTATCAATATTTATATTTTATAAAAATGGCCCAAGTATAATAAATACTAGATCCAATATTATATTTTTAAAACTTTTTGTAAAACCATTTTTAAGAACTTCTTTCCTTAATATAAACATTTTAATAACTGAAAACATTTTCGTTCGAATTTTGAATTAGATATATCAAAATTATCCACTTAATGATTTGTATTAGAAAAAGAGATTAAAATATGGTCTTCGGGTAGCTATATTTAAAAATTAAAAAAATCGGAAAGTTCGAATAAATTCATTGAAAACAATAGAGATAAGCACGATTGGTGAAAACAAATTCAGTGTCTCGATCATTAATGTTACATTGTATATTACGGTAACTATTAAAACGTTGTCTATCACTGGGTGTATCAGTAGTGACAGATTGATACCAAACGGGGAAATATGAGAGGATTTGGATGTTAGACAAGACAGAATACAATTTAACGTATGATTAAATAAAAAAAAAACGAGTAACATAAATTATTTTACTTTACCGATGACCCGGCAGCAATTATACACGAAGCAAGCAAGCGATGGAATGAGACTAGTTCGACACGCGTTTTGTCTAGCAGGCCGAACGATTATTATTATACATTTCGTTAAGCAATTAAAATATTTATACCTATATATGGCGGGACTCCGTGATGTTACAGTATGAATGAAAGACGACACATACGTCTGGATATAATGTAGGTTATACTATATAATATTACAATAAAAAAATATGAAAACTATAACGGTGTGAATAACACCATTACAACAGTATATTTACAATGTATAATAAACAATATGTGTATATTTAACAGCTTTTTTACTGTTGTTGGGTACTTAGGATTTTTTTAAATCGCATTTTAAATCACGTTACCAAAACCTAGTTACGTGTTTAATATTTTAGATTATTATTTAATATTTATTATACGAATATTGAATATTGTGCGTAACGGCAAGCATGCTCTCCTAACTCTCTCATTCCACTCATAAAATTATGTCTGTTTTTTTCATCATAAACGCTCTCGTTATTTTTTGAAAAGTTAAAATACGCGAAATTCTTTTTCTTTTTTTTAATAACGTTTTATTCCAACATTTTTTTATTTTGTCCCGACGTGAACTTTTGATTTTAAATGGAAATTCCTGCTTTTCACTTTTAAAAACGTATACATTGTTTTTTCTATCAAGTTAGCGGTATTTATTTTGTTTTAATCTTTGTTATGCTATAATTCTTTTCACTTTTTAGGGATTGTATTCATTTCTCCGTGTTAGCTATTTTACATTTGCTTTATCAACCATAGAACACGTTAAAATAATTTATTTTTACATTAGGATCCAAAAAAAATTATACATATTTTGTAGAGATGAATATTATATCTGCATATATAATGCGTAATATGTAGCATACAATTTAAAGTATAATATTTATACTTAGTTAACATAAACATATTGACGTCTACAAACTGCTAAAAGTTTAATGCATTTAAACACGTTAATTATTATTCAAACCGCCCGCATGGTCTTTTTCAAAATTAGAGTGTGCATCAATATACTAACAATATGTCGTTATATTATCTTGCAAGTACACAGAGTTTATAAGATATACGACAATGTTTAATTTCGGTTGTAAAGCTATCATATAGAGAATAAGCAAACAAACGAAAGCATGCGCACCGACCAACGTTTTAATTCCTGTAGGATCAAATATGCTACGTTCTTGGTTTTTAGATATTATACTTGCAGAGTTGTGAACCTAAAATTATGGTAATCCAATTTTTACCCGTTTTGCTAGCACTTCATTATATCTACAAGATCAAATCATACCCGATAGATACCTTTATCCTTTGAAATCGTGCAACCTATCAAGAATCGTAATTGTTTACAACAGTGAAGGCACGATTTCTGGGGCAATTATTTCAAACGAAAAATTGAATTGGCAGATGGGTGGATACAACCTTATTGGGCAGTTGTCACTGAATGACTTTTGGGTATAATTACGTTTCCATATCAGTATTTCAGGACAATGTGGGTTGAAACAGTTTAACTGTCCCATGAATAAAAATTGGTTAGGCCTCATTGGTCGACGATACGCGTGCGATATTTAAAGCTCTAAAAATGTATGTAAATATTATACTTAGTAAACTTGCATCGATTCGATACGTTTGCTTAGTTAGAAATATTATTACTACATTACACTCGCGTCTAAGTATTGTTGTATCGAACGTCGATGATGCACGCGTGGAGAATAACTCTACTCGCGCGTGGTTTATATATTTTACTCTTTTTATTATAGTCGCATCGTGTGCATCGATGTAGCGCGCCGGGTCGTTCACTATTTTTTTTACGATTTATCGACAAGTCAAAAATGCGATTCGCACGTATATATTATTTTAAACATAATACACTGCACATTACGAACACCCGGTAAAACGGACGTGGAATATAAATAACAGTAGATTATCGTATAAACTATTTACTGACAAACGCATAAAATCCAAACGGTGGTGTACGAAAAAATGCAATTGATAAGTACTTACGCGTATATAGGTATAACAACACACACACACACACACACATATACACACGTTCAGAGCTATAAAATCGAAACCGATCAAGAGTCACACACTCACACTCGCCCGCAAACATATCCTATGCCATAAAAATAATAATAATATATAGGTACTATACTATATACGTATATAATATACAGGTATACTTCTCCCCAATATTATTATTATTATTATTTTTTTTTTTTAAATTCTGAGCGGAGCTATGAATGTATTTTTATTACAAAACCATTGATTTTCGAATAGGAAAAAGTGTATTCTAAATATTTCTAACGAAATGTTTGTGAAAGTTGTAAAGCTCATAAAAAATATAGTATGATAAAATTACGTTTATACGTTTGTATATTTTATCAATTCATTTAGTGGAACAAAATTAAATTAATGAAAAGTCACTATTCCATCGTCTCTATTTAGTTATATTTGATCGCTTGTATTATTGAAACTACAAAGATGAAGATTAGAATATGTTAACATTTTTTTTTTTTTATTTATTATGTGTGTACATTATATTGTTAATTTTAGTTACTTACTTAAAGTTGTACTTTTAAAACTAACTTGATTAATTAATCTTTAAGAAAAAGTTTTGTGGTTGATTTTTAAACTTAATTTAATAAGTTCAGAATCACCTCGAATAATATATTGAGACAATATTGAGCTGAAAATCTTTGATATGGATGATAAAAGTAATTAGATTTAGTTTAGTTTTTCGACGCGCATTAAGTAATTTACAGAAACTATAAATTTCGATACGAACAAACAAGTTTAACTGCAGTAATTCTTAAAGTTTTATTCACTGGTGTATGAAATAGCTTAAGGAGATTAGAAGTTGTTTCGTATTTTAAATTTGCATTCGCCATTGATCATGGATAGGATTCAAGCTCTTTAAACATATTCGAATTTTTTACAAAGTTGATTTCAGATGAACCTTTTCATAAAAAAATGAATGCCTCTTACAAACACTGCGTTACAAAACATGACCACAAAGATGCCTGTACGCCTTTTAATCCTAATCCCCTTCATTCCTTGAATATAGGGTACACAAAAAAAAACAACCCCTGTGTTATATAAAACAAATAACTTTTCACAAAACTGTAAGAACCAAAAATGTGTTACAAATGGTTATAGGAAATGAAATAAAATGTATAGTAGATAATTGTTAATGCTTAAAATAGATGCAATATGAATTTTTTCTGAATTAATCATATTTTAAATATGTTAAGATACGTGACTAAATTATTAGAGTTTATGCAATTTTTCGTTTTGTAGAAAAATGAAATTATCATAATATACTATATTATGATTTATATATCGCGCCCACTTAGTGTAATCAATCTTTTCACGAACTAGATGTCCACTGTCAAGATAGTAAAATTCATATAGGAATTTTAACTGAAATACATAATAATGGATAACAGTGCATATATTTTACATTTTGTGATATTATTTATAAAATACATTTTGTACGTTATTTAAACTTTTTTAATTGCTTATATTGTTTTATGAACAAATCTAAAACAATATAACATAAGGTGATTTACTATAATATTTTTAACCATCATAGTTATATCTAGAGAACAATTAGATATCATGGACCTTTGTCGCCGTTTTTCTAATATTTTAATAATAAAAACAGACAAATTACTTTTATTTTTTTTGTACGTGATGGCGGACACAGAACTAATACGAATATTTAAATATACTTAGTATTTAATATTCAATTATTTGAATAAATATTTGTTTTGAAATAACCAATTATTTACGTACATACTTTAAAAAACTTCAATTTTAAAGAGTGTGCCAAAAATTTTAAAGTTTATTGATATGAATCATTTTTTTTTTTAATTTAGATATTCGATGTGTTACAAAGATATTTTTTCGATCGAATTGAGGAATTTAATATTAGGACAGGTTTTGGATATGAAAGTCAACATAATAAAATTGCTTATAGCTTAAAATTAATTAATAATTATTGTCAGTCTCATTTATAAATTTTATTTTTTTATTTTTATTTATTCTTCAAGAAGACAATGAGCCCCACTGATTATATAGGTATTGTCCATATGTTTTTTTATTAAAATTTCCGATTTGGATGAATTTTAATGAATTTTCATTTAGTTCATACAAATATTGATTTAACTAAGTACATTTGACATATAATTGAACTATTATTCTTAGTACATATAGTTAGAAACTATAAGTTCGAATTTTGATTTAAATACATAAATGTTTTCAAAAAACTGATCTTCTGAATAAATTTAAATAGAAAGGGTGGTTTTCGTTTGAAAAATAGAAATTGTGTATCGCCACAGAATACTACATAAAATGATACAAACAATTTCAAGTATTCGAAAATATGATCTTAAAACAAATTTAAAAATTCCAAATATTTAGATTTTAAATAATTGCATTATTAAAGAGAAAAAATGGATTGAGCATGCTTAGTGAATCACCTTATATATAAAATCAAGTACATAATGGGGCATTAAAACAGCCAATTTTCAAAATTCAATTGTAAAATTTAAAATTACGAATATTAATTAAGTATTTATATGTTTCATTTAAATACAAAACATGAAAATTATTTCCTTAAAATGAACGCCATCTCTTCTATCCAACGCTTTTTTCTTCCTCTCTTCCTAAGTCATGCCGTTTAAATTTGAGATGAACATAGAATAAACGGTAGGATGCTGAGCAGCCACATAACTATTTCGTTATTTTTGTAAAATAATTATTTATTTCAAAAGCATGTTCACCACTACACATTCACCATTACATATTTTCTACTAAATAGTAAATGGCGTATTATTTTTGAACTAATAATAATAAGTGAACACACTAAAACCATTATCGAGAAAACCCATTTTTGAAATAAGCTATTTCACTGCTCTAGTATGTATGTTGTATGCATGTATTCTATTTTTCGTAATTGAACGGAGAGAATTTAAATGAAAAACTAATACGTCAAACGGTTTGGTTCTTGCTAATGTTTTTCTTTATTCGTGTTACAAATTCAATCGATTGTGGCCACCCAGTTAAATGTTGTTGGTTGATATAGGTCTCGCTTGTAAACATTTATTTCGTTTTTAATATAAAATTACATATAATTGAATTTAGAGTTCACAGTTCGCGCTCTCGAGGAATAATTTATTTATTACATAAAAATTGTTTTCCAATACAGTTAACTATCTCCGATACCAAAGCTTTATTTCCTGTTAAACATATATTTTTTTTCTACAGAGATAAAATGAAAGGAGTTCATGTAAAAAGAGGCTAGTCATAAAAAGGTAGCTATTCTTCAGGAGGAGAAAAAAATATCTTAAAATATTTTCAAATGCTTTGGATTGAATTTGGTTTTTAATACATGAATTGTCTATAATTTTGTACGTTTTTTTTAAAAATATTTATTTTGAACTTAAATAATGTTTATCAATTGTTTCAATGACTGAAATGTCCCCCTTTCTCGTTTTAATACTTGTTACCATGATCATTTGTACAATTTTAATATCATGGCTTGTCTTGTGCTATTTTTTACTAATGACTTAATCCATTATCGAGTTTAGGTTTTAATATAATAAAAATGTGCATTACATTTTTTTTCTTTAGGTAATAAATACAAATAGTCTCTCATAAACAATAAATATTAAATAATAATAATTATAACATTCCTTTATTAATGATTATGAATCAAAAATAAATAACTCAACATCTTTCTTGTATTCTTGTATTCCTGATATTATAAATTACATTATTAATCGAACCATTCTCGTTTCTCATATAATATATTCTGGAGTCCTTGGAATTACACTAACTAAATCTGAATTTTTAGAACTACTCTGACATTCTTTAAATATTAATCGATTTCGTGACTCATATTCTACCTCATTAATGTTATTATTAATGTTGTTGTCAACCTAATACAAAAATAATGTAAATAAAAATAGTATAGTTAATATTAATCCCATAAAACGAATCCAAAAGAAGTAAAAATGATAGGTAGAATATTCTTACCCTACTTGGTAAAATGATACCAGTGGAAGTATCATTGATATGATATTTTCACCCAATTTTAAAAAATATTCCAGAGGGAGTAATAATAATGGGATAATCTTACCCAACTTGGTAAAACGATTCTAGGGGAAGTTAATATGATAAGATACTTTTACTTCTTTTGAAAAAACGATTTTAGAGAATGTAACATTGATGGAGTATGATGGAATAATCTTACCCTACTGGCGAAATAATTTCAGAGGAAGTTAGTATTGTGAAACATTTTTACTTCTCTTTGTAAAACAATTCCAGAAGGAGTAACTATGGCGGAATATTTTTACTTCCTTTAAAAAACTATTTCAGAGAAAGTAATATTCATGGAATATTTATATTTCCCTTAGTAAAATGATTTTAGAGGGAGTCACACTGATGGCATAATCTTACCCTACGCCCTACTTCTCATTAAATATACGTTAATTAATAACAGCAGTTTTTGAATCACTGAAATTGTTTTTCATAATATTACATTGATGTTGTTTGCTAGTTGCTTTTTTGGAAACTCTTGTTAATTTGTTTTCATTTTAAATGGAAGTAAATTTATAACATTAATATTTATGCAACATTCAATAATTTATTATTTTTCTCTACAAACATTTTAACCTCCATTATTTTATTTTAATTAATACATTTCTCTCCTGGCCAGATTATTCAACATTAAATAAATAATAAATTTAAAATAAAATAGGAAATTGAAAATCGGTTTTAGAAAAATAATAAAAACTGTATAGATATTAAATTTTTAGCATCGTGAATGTACTTAGCGTTTTAAATAATTTGATATATACTATGTATCCATTAGCATAATATTTTTGCAGCATCCGGAATGCATTTATAAACAAATTATAGTTGATATACATAATAAAAAAGAATCTCAGTGAGAAATGAAAACGATAAAAGTTAATACCTAATGGTTATTCACATACGTTATTTCAATATTTAATAATTGAAAATACTATAAAATTTCAATAATGTTTCATATACAAATCATTAATTAAATAAGTAATCTATTTACTACTATAATATATATATATATATATTATTTTTAAAATATTTATTTCAAATTAATACAATTAAGTAAGTATTTTATAAATATTATTTCTATAGAAGTACTTCTTCATTAGAAAATGTTCTCAGATATTACCCTCAGATGTTTTTGTTCGATTTGCATTCAATAATAGAGAGAAAAATCAATTACAATAGGTAAGACATAACTTAGCTATCCACTTAATTGTTCCAAAATTTGTTTTCCGACAAAATAACTTATACATTTTTCGAAAGTTTCTATTCCAATCAGAATCTAACAGAGTTATAAATACTCATCTATAAAACATAAACTTTAAAGTATTGATCATATAATATTATATACATTATACATTATCATTGTACCGATTTCATTAATTATTTTATTATACTTCATAGTGTAACAACATACATTATTAATAGGAAGTGTTAATAAGCGTTTTAAAACGACGTAAATATTAGAAGATAATATTATAGTTTATTTGTTATTATTTTTTGCTGGTGATTTTTTAAATCATTAACCATGCGATATTGTGATATTCTAGAAAATAACGAATAACAAAAAATAAAAACTACGTTTTCGGCATAAAATAAAACATCCATATTTTTATTTTTTATTTTTTGTGATGATCATCAATATATATTCAGCATATGGTATAATATTTGACAATGACCAAATGCAGATGTCTCTCTCTCTCTATATAATCAGTAGAATCCGTTTATAACGATCTTCAGTGGACCTAGAAAATCAGATCGTTATAGCCTAATTTCGTTATATCCGGATGATTATAAAAACCAAATTATATATTTATGAATAAATATCGTGAATATTATAAACCGTTTTATACGGAATATTGTTATATACGACATCGTCATAAACGGTCATAATTCGACTGTACATATGTTACAGTAAAAGACGTTAAATTTATATTAATGTTATTAACTAGCAATTAATGTTAATAGATAATAATGAATATTTTACAAGGTTTATAACGTTAATTACTAAGGATTTACGTTGATTCCAAACAATATTAGTTAATCATGTTATTTGTATTTAAATTTTTGTTTTATTATTTATTTTCACACGACAATGAACTATGGCATTTCAAATTGCATAATTTCCCAGCTACTCGACAGGTACATTTATTTGTTTTACACTTCATCTTACAATGTCATATTTGATAGCCTTGTGTGCCCATAAGACTACTGCTGCTTCTCGAAGTGTTATTTATTTTTCTTTAGATAATTCGAGCAGAATTTTGAGATCAAGCAAAATTTTTTTACATAGCACAAGTTGAGATCTCGTGTACTTGTATTAAAAAAAATCATTATCGGTACCTAATTCAAATATAAATACACGAATAACCACAAGTTTTAATTTTGTATTTACTTACATAATGTGTAAAAGCCGTTGTCAACATTAGCAATAACTGCTAATAAATTGCGCGGGGATACACGGGCTCTGTCAACGTCAGGTGTGGAAATACGAACAATTGTTCCGACTCCAACTCTTGATAATTTTTGTTTGATTGTGAAAGACTGACAATAATGTTATCTACAATAGTTACAATAAAGTCCTACACTAGTAAGCCCCACTAAGCTTATTTATAAACATAACTAGTTGTTGTTAGATACAGGATACTAAGATATAATAGGTATTAGTGAATATCTTTGACCGAAGTTCTATTTACTGCGGCTGTAATACTATCTAATACTATTAAGATAACATTATATAACAGCATTTTCCATTGTGTGTAGAAATTATCGCTAATCAAATCCAAAAAATAATAAACCACGATAATGACTAGTTTGCTAGATAACTATTGTTATTTACTAGAAAACAACATTATTTTGATGTTCGACATCATTTATTGTGACATGCATATTCAAAATCTGTTAAAAGTAAAAATGCACTTACCATGGAATCAATATCAGACAATATCATGATTATCTACACTATGGTAATGGGATATAATATATTTTGGGAACAAATATAATTCATAACAATTAAATGGTTCGTATATCCATATATATATATATCCATGCGAAGGGCATTAGATTTTTAATGTTTTTTTTTTTTTTAATATATTGTCTCGCCGTTTCATATTACATCACGAATCACCGACTGAAGTGCAATTGATATGTATGTGAATAAACGAGACATGTAGATTATTCTACACATAATGACATTTAGATGATTTTAATATGGGGTGATCAAAATACGTAGGTATACAATCGCTGTATTCGTACACCCAAATGCTGTATATATTATTCCAAAAGAAAATATTTTTCGAGGTACTTCGATATATGTATAAAAATTAAATCTTTGTAAATTATTTAAAGTTTATATGAGCGGAATAGAGTGATACAGGGTTACCTCGCAAAATATGGTCCTGATCTAAACTTTAAATATGAGTTAGTACAAAACTTGTGCAAAATTAAATTTTTTTCTAGATCAAAAGCTCCCTATAATATTGTGCTTCGGAATATGAAATTAAAAATGTATGTTTTTATTCAATTGAATAAAAAGCCTTAAAAATAATAACGATAAATAAAAGTAAAAGATATTATTTTTTCCCATAACTATTTGTAACTATTTAAAATTGTGTAAAAGAAATATTTTTAAGAACATTGTTTTCTGAAATTATGATAGTGTCTTACATTAAATGTATCACTCCGTATATATAAAGACATTGGTAACGTGCTCTTCGAATTTCTTCGTTTGTCACCTGTTTTTTATATTTCTCTCTTTTTCCCTTATCAGCAATTTATAATAATATTATATTATATTACAATTATCTATATCGAACCGTACGCCGAACGTGCGTAAGGACAGCTATCGACGGTGGTTTAAGCGCATATTTTAGACTGTAGATAATATTATTTCGATTTCGTTAGCACACAACTCTCGCCCATAATCATAAATTTTAATAATGAGATATAATATAAACATAATAATATACCATATTATTGTATTTTTACGTCGCGATCGCTTCGGTTATTTTACGTGACGCCGTGCTGATCGCTCGCACGTCCGCCGCCAACGAACTGTTCCATTCAACCAAACCGGCGAGTCCCTCACAATAATCGTACAAAATATGATTGTCAATTTAAAATATCTCAAAAAACCATGGTCGGAATTTCCCGCGTTAGGAATCTCGTCGTTTCGAGTGATGAACCTGGATCTCCGCAAAACCTTGTACATGGTGACGGCTTTGCAGTTGGTGAGTATATGATTTTAAAATATTGTTGTTCAGCATAGGCGTGCGTACGGATGCAGCGAAAAGTTCTCGTGCTGCATTTCATCGTGGCCCATTTTTTGGGCCGATTGATTGGCTCGCAGTGGTGCAAGTTTTAGTCATTATTACGCATAAGTAGATAGCATGGATTCGAACCAATTTTTCCATTTGATAATAACTCATACTTTGTACAATTATTGCACTTAGTCAAAATAACGAATTAATCTATTACAGCAACTGTTTTAACAATAACACAGCCTGCCCGTATATCACGAAATTAATAATTTTGGATATTCGACATTTATTTGGCCGTTTGTAAAAAAATGAGACACTTTATTCAATATGCTGCATCTGCGATTAAGATCTGAGCACGCCTATGTTCTTCAGGTAAATAATCGGACTGCCGGGCAGACGCCAAGTAGTCGCCCT
The DNA here is from genome assembly GCA_014851325.1 of Pentalonia nigronervosa. Lineage (NCBI taxonomy): Eukaryota > Metazoa > Arthropoda > Insecta > Hemiptera > Aphididae > Pentalonia > Pentalonia nigronervosa. The sequence continues at coordinate 57,953 of JACXSJ010000037.1, forward strand.
GCGGTGTCTGTGAGTTGATTCCCAAGCCTTACTTTATGTATTAGTTGATTCCCGGGTTTCTGTGTCTGTTAAGAGTGTATGTACTAGTTGATTCCCCTATTGTTGTTTATCAGTTATATGATAAGATATTGAATGAACACTTCAGCCTTTTACCCGAGAGACACCGCGAGGAGATTACACCTTCAACAGCTTTCCTTTTTAAGCAATTGCTCAGTGCTTGCCGCCTGCTAATATTTACCTCAATTATGTCGTGGTTATGATTTGTGTTGCTTTCTGTTATTTCGTTATTAGACTCGAGTTTTAAATAGCACTTACAGCTACTCTTATTTACAAGTCCAGCGTTGGATATCGTTTGATAGAACTTTATGAAAACAAAACATATATCCATCCATTAATATTAGTGGTTTAGACTTTTCACTCGATATAAATTTCACATTCATTCAAAAAACTACGAAACTGCAATCAGTTATAATTATCAATAGCATTTGATAAAACGCCTGTTATTTTGGTTACTGATGTATAACAAGAAGGGAATCAACTCATACATACTTCTTAATAGCCACGGAATCAATTCACCGGTATCGGTACAGGTAAACAGGTACCCGAGAATTAACTCATACGCAACCGTTGACCTGGATCGCAAAAGGACCATACATATATTGCTCCCATCTGCAGCATCATAATATTTTAGGGAAGCATCAATATTGGTGGACGTTTTTTGTTTTCCTACTGCAGTAGGTAAATACATGTTGAATTCAATAAAATTATATCATAAATATTTTAATAATAACCATTTTAAAGAAATAGTAATATAAAATATAGTATGAGTGGTATTAACAAAAAATAAAAGACAAATAAGTCAACAATCGTTTTATTTTTTCTAAAACGGTATTAATCAGTTAATTAATTTTTTTTCGATAACATAAAACATAACATCATTATTAGAATTTGTAATATCAAATTAGTATTGTATACAAGTTGTATTCTTATTTTTAACTGCAGTTTCAAACATGTATTTATATAAAATGGGATTATTATTATAATTTTTATTCAGTATTGATATATTATACAAATATATAATATAAATATTATATTATAATGTAGTATACTAATATGATCTGTATTATAATACTGGGATAAGAAAAACAATATCATAGTGACATTATGATATTAATTATATACGAGTATCATACCTTTTAGTTTTTGCTTGATATAATATATTTTTATTTTGCATATGATAAAACTTAAAAAAATAATTACAAAAATAAAATAAATATGATACTTATGCAAGTATAACAATATTATATTATTTAGTAACACTTCAATTTTTTTTATGTCGTTTCAGGATTTTCAATTGATATTAATCGAGATTAAATGTCTACGCAGTGTTAATAAAAATTATATAACGCAATTTTTAATTAAAATTGTTTTGTATTTTCAAAAATGTAAATTCTAAATAAATACATTGTACACTAACAATAAAATGCAATTCAATTATTTTACTTAAAAAATTATAATATTATGTAGCTTTAAGATTAAGATTAAAAAAAAGATTGCTCTTTCTTCGGAGCGTCTCTAACCCTTATTCCGATAATGTATTCGGTCGGTACTAACTCGTGATTTGTGTGATCGTTTTTATTTTAGTGGATTCAATCGTTTTCAATTTTTTTGTTGGCCAACAGCTACTTATTAGAATGGTACATCGGTAAGGGCGGCAAGCTGTCGAATTATCTATGGATCGGTGAGTAATAGAAAATCTTCACGACTATTATTGTTAACATGTACGTAGATATATCCGTCCATGTGATAAAATATATTATCATATAATATTATCGTCGTCGATTTTTGTTTGTAACGTTTTGCGCAGACTCGGGAAGATTTCAGAAAATGTGTTTTTGGTACATTTTTTACAAATATATAGTTATCGTTTCACCAAATCAAAAATATTTACATCGGTTAGATACATTTTATAAACGGCGTGTCATTATGTCGTCACATAGGATTATACGCATTCTACATGGATTTTGAACCCTTAAACGTACCTAAAATAAAAATGTATATTTTACACATTATTTTTATTACTAGGCATCTTGGACTGCCCTGAATTTTGATCCTGGATACGTCTTTGATAGGTACCCAGCAGGTGCGATTTAATATATTAATCAATTATTTAGAAAATAGAATTGCATTAAAAATAAAAAACATTCACTTGATTGCTTCTCGATATACAGAATATCTTACGAAGATCTGATATATGAAATCACTTTTGGTATATTCAATATTTAATTTTTTTTTAATTTATAGACGCTTGCACTACATGCATAATATAAAAAAATGTTTTTATTTTTTAATAGTGAAAATAAAAAAAATTTAATTTGATAAACAATTTTTTTGAAAAATATAAATTAGTCAATTTATAAGTATAATTTTGACTGTTGATGGTGATAATATCATTTCAAGTGCAATCGTTTATTTTCTATATTTTTTTGAAGTTTTTGGAAATTTGAATTATTTTCTTCTTTATTGTAATAAAATAAACCACTGGCATCAGTTATTACCGATAACTAGTTACAATGACTTTTATCGATTTATTTTTCTAAGAATTCCTGAAAACTTGAAAAAATTGTAGAAAATAAACGATTGCACTTTAAAGGATATTATCACCATCAACATTTTTCCAAAAATTATACTTATAAATCGACTAATTTATATTTTTCAAAAAAATTGTTTATCAAATTTAATTTTTTTTTATTTTCACCTTTTAAAATATAAAAACATTTTTTTTATTTTATACATTTAGCACAAACGTTTATAAATTAAATAAAATAAAAAAAAAATAATATTGACTACAACAAAAGTTATTCCATATGTCAAATTTTCGTAAGACACTGTATAATTATTATCACTTATCGTACCGATGTATTTAATATATTTTACATATGACTGGCCATACGATAATTTGAAGAATTTTTCAATAATGAAATAATTAATGACGGTAGACGGATTTAACTGTGTACGGTCGTTTTATCTTTTTAAATGTTTAGCCTTGCGAGGCGTGTTCTAAATACGAAGTGCAACTGGACTCCCGACGTCGAATTTAATAATAATAAAAAAAAAAAAAAATCGTAGACTGGAAATAAACTTGATCAAAGGGAATAAAATTTAAAACCAAGCGTATTTATTTATATTTTAATTTAATTTATTTCTTTATTTACAATAACATTTTAAATTTAAAAATAATATTTTAAATAATATTATAAAGATATGTAGGTACTTTAAACTCCAGATTTAAAATAAAGTTTCCAAAGTATTAAGAAATAACGAAATCCTGAGCAGTTAGTCAATATTGTCTGGTGAAATGTTGTAATTGTTGCGTTAGAAGAAATAGGGGAACACAATGATACAAGTATTTATTTCTTAAAACAATATGCAAAGTAGTCTACGATTGTTCATAATGTATCTGCACGATTGAGCTATTTTGGTAAATACTAATGATAGCTAGGAACGTATTCAGGGGCGCATTTGGAAAAGTTGCGCACCAGGGCAACATAATTTATTTTACCACACCAAGCCCTCCCCCATCCCTCATAAAATATATACAGTTTATATAAAATTATAAATATATTAAATACCTAACAAATAGTAATTAAAAATAATAAAATATTAAGAATTCTTTTCGGGCTTGTGTGGCAGCAAAAATATTAATAATATTGTATATAATATTAAACAATAGGTAGGTATTAAAGTATTCTAGTAATATCATTTTCCATATTTAGTAATGCTAATGCATTTAATCTCTCTTCTTTTATATTTGATCTTAAGTATGATTTTACTCTTTTTAATGCTAAAAAATACCATTCAGTAAAACAGTTATTACATCGGGTACATAATAACATTCTTAACGCAATGACAATGTAAGGATACATAACAGAAAAATCGTTATTTTTCATAAAAACGAACATTTTCTGGGTGTTTTTATTATTTTTGAGGGTATTGTGTGTGACTTGAAGGGAACACATCCATTGAGAAAAGAACTTTCTAAATCACTCACATAATATGTCTTGAAGATATTTTACCTGTTCTCGGAATTTTATGCTGCTCAGTTTTTGTAACTGAAAGAAAAATAAGTACTTTACAAACAACTTGTCATAGGCTTTTTTTCTTTTTTTGAGTTCAGTTTTCAGTCTATATAAGATAACAAAATATGTGAAGTGATCTTAAAATTTATGTCACTATTGCTGGCGTCATATTCTTTATTTTCATTATTGAATGTTTTCCTTTTTTTATACTTTACTTACAGTTTTCTTAAAGCTTTCTTAACATGGCTAATATTAGCATAGTACAAATTACAAAATGATATATTTTTATTAAAAAATGTATAATATAATTATATATATATATATATATATATATATTATTCATAACCTATGTATAAAAAGTATTTAGTAAAAAAATAAAAAAATGAAGCCTTTATAATTTTGTTACCACGGACAGTTGCCCTACTGCCCTCCTTAAATGCGCCTCTGAATTACAACGCGGTTGCACACTTTTTAGGTTTTTATATTTGAGAAAACACAACACGATAGCGTACAACAAATTTTTTATTTTGCTGGTTTTAAAGAAACTTAAAAGTTTCCTTTAATGTCTATTATGATTTACTTACACTCTTAATACTCAGTATATGCTATAGTATATTGTATATCCATGAAATATACATATTATATTATATAAATCATGATCCTGTTTAAAACTTAACTCTTTCTATACAAGCGGAGCTTACAGGGAGTGTTGTAGGTGTATATTTGTTATTGATTTATTATTATGTAGGCATTTGTGTGCTACAAATAAAATCTTATTATTATTTATTAAAATGCGTAGGGTTATTTCATATTTTTTTATCATAGGTGTATTGAAGTATTGAACTACAGGATAATTAATTTCTGTATTATTTAAATAATTACAATGTGATAGGAATATCAATAATACATATTATAGGTGAATTTTACGAAATATAATAATAATAATACAACTTAAAGATTTTTTTTTTGTGCGCAAACGTGTTGTATTTTTTCAAATATAAAAAGGTAAGAAAAAATGTATAATCGTGTTGTGTTTTTTGCGGTTAATAAGATAAAAAGTGCGCAATCGTATTGTATCTCTCCAGTATTAAGGGACTTATCATCACAACGAATAATAATATTTTAAACTATCTGTACGTATAATGCGATGTGCACATGTAAGAAAATATCGCGTCAGTATTACAACAATAAGACGATATATGTAAATAATTTTTTTTTATTTAATATTACGTGCGTTAAAAAATAACTTTACACAGAAATATCGTTTTGGCGTGTAATGTTTGAACGCGTAGGCGTACTATATAATATTATTAATATACTAATATCACGTGTGTTTCACAGGTTACGGTCAGTTTTACTACAATACCTCTCTGGTATTCCAAATATGTGACATTATACTGTCAATGTACGCGAGTTACTATTTACGAAATGCCATGATCCGAGTAAGCACCAACACATACGACTATACACATACGCACTGTTCTTGCCTATTGCTTAGACACATTTTTTTTATTAATATTGCATAACACGAAGGTTTCCGACACCCACGACATCATTATAGTAGACTGGTAGGTACACCATTTGTGAAATGTTACGATAAACAAGATATAGATCGTTCAGTACTTAGACGTCATAAAGAAATTCAATTTAATTCCGTTCTACATCATACCTCCGTGGTTGTAGGCATTTGGTGCAAATACTTATATTATAACTACTATTGTATTAATGTGTAATATAAATACTAAACTATTATTATAAGACAGAGTACCTATATAATTATATATGACATTGATTAATATTTGATATTAACGCGTCATCGTGGTTTGTTGTACACGAAAATATGCGTTGAGTTTTCAGCCAGCCGTGCATATGATAGGTACCTATTTTAATTCGACAACAACACACAACTATGATTAGGCATGCTTGATCTTCATCGCTGAGAGTGTGTGTGTGTTACAATGTTCCAAAACTATAACAAAACTTAACTACCTAACATCATACCTAAAATATTAAAATATTTTTTATATGTGTGTGTGTTATTATGCTATAATCTATGGCATGTGATACAGAGCGATTCTTTAAGAATTTATTATTTTTTTTATTTAAGCGCTCAACAACATTTTGTTACAATATGCTACATTTCATTTTTCTATGGTTCCCCACAGTATATTTATTAAAATAAACTTTTTTCCATTAATTTTCTAAGATAAACCTTAATTTGCGATAAATGTCTTTGGAAAAAAATATTATACGTATAATAATCAATAATATAGTAGATTATATACTATACTGCAAAAGTAATAATTACCTATTTTAAAATATATAATCAGTTGTTGTAGATGTTATCCTTTGAAAATTTAATAATATACAGAATCTTTATCAAAGTCTGTCTACATATTATATCGATTGTATGAGGGGGGGGGACAAACGTAAAATAAAACGTGAAATATATATACCTAAGTACTTTGAGTGGTTAGACGGTTAGAGATAGGCACGATGTAATATAGCGTATTATGCATTATAGTTTTGGCCGTAAAAAAAGGATCGGTACCGAGTTTACATAATATGCGTATTCTATCCCTATAACTGAAACCATTTTACTGTCTGCACTCTGCAGGATTACAATAATATACTTGCTAGATCGAAAAAAAAATCCTACTTACCTAAGGGCCGAACGTGCAAGCGTATTCTATATTATATTGTTTTTTTTTTTTCAAACGAAATTCTATAACTATGCGCTTGGCAGTAGGCGAACAATAAAACGATTTCTAGCAAATATATTATAATTTATTATAATGATTATACAATTCTTTATTTTTGTGATTAAAAATTGTCAAATAATAATTATTATTATAATTAAAAGTCAAAAGCTGCACCGATAAATGTTGACCACGAGTAGGCCTTTGTTATATATTTATATAAACGATATTAAAATAATATAGTCGCCTTTCACTTCAAATAGCGACTAGCGAAAGAGAGGACGTCATGTGCGTCACAGATAGGTACAATTTATTGGAGTTAGCTAAATCATCCGTCAAACATTTTCTGGAACCACGACACCGGTTACTGTTTATCAGTGGCACTGAATCTTATGTTGAAGGTCGGGCACGACCCGACACCTTATGAAATATGAGAATGGGGCCCCTTTATATTTTTTTACTCGGTGTTTGTGAGTTGATTCCCAAGCCTTACTTTATGTATTAGTTGATTCCCGGGTTTCTGTGTCTGTTAAGAGGGTATGTACTAGTTGATTCCCCTATTGTTGTTTATCAGTTATATGATAAAATATTGAATGAACACTTCAGCCTTTTACCCGAGAGACACCGCGAGGAGATTACACCTTCAACAGCTTTCCTTTTTAAGCAATTGCTCAGTGCTTGCCGCCTGCTAATATTTACCTCAATTATGTCATGGTTATGATGTGTGTTGCTTTCTGTTATTTCGTTATTAGACCCGAGTTTTAAATAGCACTTACAGCTACTCTTATTTACAAGTCCAGCGTTGGATATCGTTTGATAGAACTTTATGAAAACAAAACTTATATCCATCCATTAATATTAGCGGTTTAGACTTTTCAGTCGATATAAATTTCACATTCATTCAAAAAACTACGAAACTGCAATCAGTTATAATTATCAATAGCATTTGATAAAACGCCTGTTATTTTGGTTACTGATATATAACAAGAAGGGAATCAACTCATACATACTTCTTAATAGCCACGGAATCAATTCACCGGTATCGGTACAGGTAAACAGGTACCCGAGAATCAATTCACATGCAGTCTTTTTACTATACTTCCCCACCTTCATCCCCCGATCGCCATTGGGACCAATAATTAAATATTGTGTGTTTTTAAAATGTTTTTCAGCTGACTAAATTTTTAGGACTTCGGTGCCACTACTGTTCATTATATATATATATATATGATAGGCATTTTTAAGTAGGTATTATAATTTCAAAGCTAGGCACTAACTAGTTTGAAACTTAACTATATAGTTAGTTTTAATTTATAATAACTTTCTAACTTAACGAGTTAAATTGAATATGTAAAATAATATAATCTAACTTGTTAAAAACAAAAAGTAACTAATTATTTTGTAATTTTTATTTTTTATTTTTTTCATTGCAAATATCTAAATGTTTCGTAAAAAACTACCCAAGTGCCGAATACCGTTAGTTAATTTTTATATTAAAGTAACTTAACCTTAACTAGTCGAAAAAAAGACTTACTTGCCCAGCTTTGTTGAATTTATAAGTCGCCGCGTCGGACGTTTAAATGGTTTCATACGATATTGTTTTGTTGACTTTAAAATATAATAATGTAAAACTATTATAATATTATGCACCGTAAAATGATATGATGATAATATTTGATCTTTATTTTTTACGACGGATTAAAGTCTCTATAATGTTTTTGTTGTACGTTATAAATATTATATAATATTATACAAAAATACGAATATAAGATTTAGAGTGTTTTTCGACGAAATGCTGGTGTACGAAACGCTGAAAATAAACACACTTTTATAATTATAATTTCAGTTTTAATTTAAAATGTATACGCGTGTATACTTATGGAAAGGTATATACTATTTTTTGTAATGTTTTAAATTTTATTTTCACGTTTCTCTAATTATATTATCGTTTTGTATTCTATGTAAATAATATCTTATGAGTATTATTCCACACATGCAGAATAATCTTCAAAGTAATATAATCATTATAGCGTCTGTCACTATACACAGTACTGCACAAACTTATATCAAAAATTTCAAACTTCATACCTAATAATTTGATGTTTTACAATCCATTTACTAAATATCTAACATCCGTGTACCACTGTCTACATTTGTACCTAGTTAACATTCTATTTTTGTAGTTTTATAATAATTATTGCTTTATCCGAATCGGTAGAGCGAATTAATTTTGACTCGTATTTACGTGAGAAACACAAAATTCCCGCTATCACATAATCTTTATATAATATAATTCGAATGAAGAGATAAACCACACATCAAAATACTAACTAAATCGGCATTTTATTTTTTTACCGATAATGCAATTATTCAGAAAATATTTCAATCGAAAAGTAGTGTGTGTGTGTGTGTGTGTGTGTTTTAAATAATTATTTATACCCAATATTTATACCATTCTAACATGTGAACGTTGTCATTGTACGTTTTTTTCAGTATAATAGCTTACAAGACGTCAGGATATGGATAATATTCAACAACATTTACCTCTTGACGGCGTTTGCGTGTTTTCCATTCGTTTTGTCTAAAGTCGGGATTCTCATAATATGCATTAAAACGATGATCGTACTGAGTAAGACGTACATATTATAATATTATAAACGATGCTCATGCAAATAATGTAGTTTTTGTTCCAATATCTGTTTATTGTAACGTCATCACTTGTCATTGTCGTGTTTAGTATTTGCCAATTACAAGATATACATCGTTCGTCAGATTTACAAAGACGAAAAATCGTCGTACATTTTTTTGGAACAGGGTCCGCCGCTGTTAACTGATTCGCCAAAAGTAAGTAGACCGTACATTTTTTCTTGTCGAATACGTGAAGTTATAAAATTGACTTTATTTTGCATTTTTTTTTTTACAAAAGTCTGTCAACGAAGACTATCTGCCGCCTCAGAATTACGCCGTCGTCGAAGTTAAAGAGGAATCGACAGAAAAAGTCACCTTCGAACCACTGCTCTACGCGGCAAATAATTAATAACTGCAGTTAATACCTAAAGTCAACATAATAAAATATTTATTGATATTAAAATAAAGTTTCAGTATCTATACAGTTTTAAATAGATGATGAGCAATAGATTTATTTCTTATCATCGATTTCGATAAAGAATTGATACTTTATGTTTTGTGTTTTGTAATTTGTAAATATCATAATACAATAATATAACATTATATTAAAATATACTCGTTATAATTAACGCTTTGACGTTTCTGATCCTACACGCTCCACTTAAAAAAAAAAAGGAGAAAGCATCAATTTGTCTAGTGGTCCCCAACAATTAAATATCTTGAAATTACACTATATCAAAAACGTATATTTGGAACCCTTGCATGCATCATTAGTAAACTTCAACGAGGTTATCAAAGACTAAAGATTTTATACTTTCCTCTAAACTGACATACTAAATACAGGTGGAAATGTCTACTGTTTTAAAAACCTCTTCTAAATCCTCTTATACTTTTTTCATCACCTCAGTTTATGCTTCAAAGAGTCATATAATCAAATTACAATTATTTTAAACCAAAATCTTAAGAACGATATCTTTGGTCAAATAGCTCCTCTGATGGCTGCTTTATCAGACACACAAAATTTTTAAATTTTAATATACACTGTTAAAAATTAAATTGAAATTTTATATTGAAAAATGTCAAGTAAAATTTAACAAACCAAAAAGACCACAGCGTTATCATCTATAAAATATCAATAACTGTAATTGTATTTTTATTATTATAATATTATTATTTATCAACTAACCAAAACTCAACACTTATTAATCAATTAATTGTTTTTGTCATGCACCAGGAATGAGACATATATAGATCACAAATCTTATTTTGTTACATTCTTTTTAATACGAACACTATACCTATATATAATATTATATTTTTCAGTTAAACATTATAGATCGTTCAAATTAATCTAATCGAGTCAACGATAGATATCTTTTGAATATATTGTTATACTATTTTTGCACTATATATCTGAAACATTTTAAGTATAATATTTAAATATAATAATAATGTTTTATTTTACGGAATAAATTTCCAATTACAATTTTAAAGCAGACAGAATAATACAGTGTAGTATACACTGTTATAATATTTACATAGATTTATAATAAATAATTTTAAATTAAAGCATAATTATATAATATAATAAATTATAATGACAAACAATGAGTTAAATGTAAGGATATGCTATTGATATATAAGAATAAATAAAATTATAATGAACAATACTAAAAAATATAATACAAGACAACACGATACAAAACAATACAATACAATACTTGATAGTTTTAAATAGTTATAATTTTAATGAAAATTCAGTGATAGACAAATTAAAAAAATCTAGATCTTTTCTACTGTTACCTAGAGACATTGCTCGGAGAATTGAATTGGTAGAGTTTTTTTTTAATGTTTTCCAGATAGAACAAAGATTTATCATGTGATTAAATAATATTTATTTTAAAATTTATACGTTGTAATAATTCAGAATAGTCGATTATGTTATTTAATAATTTAAATAGGAATTTTATTTCATTTTTATTAAACACAATTTTAAGTTTTAGTAGATTAAAAAATCCTTCTACACCTGTATATCTTGAGTGTGGAATTTTATTGACGTGACATTTAAATGATAGAAATTTAAGGAATTTATTCTGAATTTCGTATAATGTATGTAATTGATATAAAGATTTTGACACCCATATAAGAAACCCATATTCTAACCGTGAGCGAACCAATGAGCAATATAATAATGTAAGAGAAATCTCGTTCTGAAAGTTTCTACATGTCCGTTTTAATAATCCTAGTTTTTGAAATCCTTTTTTCTTATAGAGTCAATATGGTTAGAAAACGATAATTTTGAGTCAAAAAAAATACCAAGATCATTAACAATATTAACTCTATTTATCGATAGGTCATTTAAGTTATAATTAACTACGATAGGATTTCTTTTTAACGAAAATGAAATATTTAAACATTTATTTAGGTTCAAGGATAAATTATTTTAATACACCAATCCAAGATATTATTTAAATTAATTTTCAAATTTTAAATATTTTATTTCCTTGAAAATGTCTGCATCGTCAGCGAATAGTAATATGTTGGAATGAGCAATCACTACTGATAGATCATTTATATAAATAAAAAAAAGAAGTGGTGATAAATGATCTCCTCGTGGAACTTTTGAAATAACAGATATTTGGTTGGAAAAGAAATTTTTATATTTAACAATTTGTTTACGGTTTGATAAAAATGATTTAAATCAACTCAACAGGGGAAATTCAAATACATAGTCTTTCAGTTTTATAATTAATAAGTCATGATTAATTTTATCAAAAACTTTTTCCATATTCATATATATAATATCAGTTTAGGCTTCATTATTAAAAGAATCTCTAATGTTTTGTTTAAAAATGCATAGGTTTGTTATAGTTGAACGGTCTTTACAAAAACCGTGTTGTTCATTCACTAAAAATTGGTTACATATCGGTGTAATATACTTATTTAACACTTTGGAAGATATTTTAGGAATAATTGTAATTTTTGAAATAAATCTATAATTACTTACATAATTTTTACTACCTTTTTTAAATACGGGAGTAATATAAGAAAGTTTCCAGTTATCAGGATACTATTCATAACAGATTTATTAAATTGTAATGCAATAATTGGTGATAAAATAAAAGTACATTTCTTAAGAAATATTGCTGAAATTTCATTTGGTCCTATTGAAGTATTCAGAATTATGTTCCATAATTCATTAAAAATATCTAGTTGTTTTATTTCAATGGAGCTAATCGAGTCAATCGAGTTTTTATTGTTAATATTTGGAGCCGTCATATAGCTTATTGGGTCATAGACACTAAAAAAATAGTGGCTAAATAAGTTTACAATGTTGATTCCATTATCGGCTTTCTTTCCGAGATAATACATAATAATAGGTAATTTTTTGTTATTTTTTATTTCATTAAAAAATGTCCATAAATATTTTGCATTATTTTTAACAGATAATTGTATTTTATTTATATAATTTGTGTAATCACGTGCCCTCAAGTGTTTATATTTATTGGGCAGAGTAACAAATTTTTTATAGAAATTGAGATTATTTAGCTTTTTCGAAGTAAAATGAGTAATTTTCTTTTGTTTTATAAGTAATTTCAATTTTTTGCTAAACCAAATTGGATAAGGAGATTTAATTACAGATATTAAAGGTATGAATAAATCTATAGCGTGATAAACATGATTATAGATACAATTGAGACTGTTGTTAATATTATTTTTGTTCAAATAATTAAAAAAATCAATTTTGCTTAAATAGGTGATTATCTAGATTCCAATTATAAACATATTCTTGATAAGGTAGTGTATCAATATTATTATACATATATATATATATATATATATATATATATTGGTTTCTCAAAATAACACTGATAAAATTGTAAAATACGTATTATGCATAGAATAGAATAAAATAAAATGTATTCACTTGTACATTAAATATCATAATCAGTGCTACAGTGATATTTTTAACTTGAATTGAAAATAATTAATAAACAGTTACAACTATGTGTCAAAAAATATAAAGGAGTATTTTATTATATTACATTAAACAATTGAAACATTCTGCAACCAGTATAATTATGTATAATAATATATAGTAATATTTACAAACTGCTCTAAACATCTAGAGAAAATACTGAAATTTTTTTAATATTTTTGGAGAGTTTGGCTACGTTACCATAGGAATACCCCCAAAAACACCTCTCTACCTCTTTTTCATAAACGCGTATAATTATGACAACGCTTTTTTTTATTATTTACTGGATAAATAATAATTAATGATAATTAATGGTATTTAAAAGTATTTTTAATGGTATTTTAAAATTTATAACTTTATAAGATGTAGTGTATTATTGACTTTTATATATATTTTAAACTATTATTATTATTTTATATAAACATAAATCTCAAGTTTATTTAAGTTTAGTTTTATATATCACAATTCACAATATTTGTTAGTTTTTTTTATTGTCTTTTCCTCTGTTAATATATTAATAAATAGTCAAAATTATTATTATTAAATAAAAAATAAAGAATATATTTTACCCAGCTGGTGTTGTATGTGATATACACTCACAAATAAAATAATGTCACAATATTTACAATCATAATAAATATATCATAGACCATGATATAGATAAAAGCATATTTATTAATAAGTAGTGATAATTAGGGCCCGGATTTTTAGGCAAAATTGATTGTTAAATATGCACATATTTATGCAGTTAAAAATCAAAAAATATGCAAAAAAAAAATTATTGTGGGTTAAATATACCAAATATTTAAAAAAAATTAAAAATATTGTATTAAAAGAAAAAAATACAATTTAAATATAAGTATTTAAAATGTGTATATAGCATAAAAATATGTATTTAATTATTGAATGAGTACCAATGTGGTTCAAAAAAAAGGGTTTTTAAATTATTAAATAGAAAACTTCTAGTATTTTTACATTTAAAGCATCGCCTTGTATTTTGAAAAAAAAACTTCTTTCCACGTCTGCTGACACGATGGGTGCGTATTTGAAACAATATGTGTTGTGATCACTCGACAGATAAGAATGACATCGTCTTGTCGTTGCCCACCGAAATAGAGGACGTCTCCTCCACGATCATACCCATGTGTTCAAGTGTCTCCGAAATCGCCGTGATACCGGAGTCGACCTGGGTTACGTCATGGGATTTTACCACTTTGTCTGCGATGACGCCCGTCAATAATTGAGTTGTTTGGAAAATATTCGTTATCTCGCGGACTATTGGTTTGAATACATCGACTTGCCATTTCCGTCGCATGGTATTTTCGAGTTGAGAACTAATTTGTTACTATATTTTCATCAAATGCATAGTATCTATTACCATCTTATGAGCTAATATATAAATGTGCATGCGGAATGGTGCGATGTGCTGTATTAAAATTGCGCATACTGAGCGCCGTGTTAAAAACGTATTCGTCATTATAGTATTTGTTATAATTATTGCTATTATTAATGACGTTTCCAATAGTATGTTTTATTAATTAAAAAGCTCCCATTATAACTCACGCGACAAATATATCACAGATCCGTAGAAACTACATTGCAATAAATGTTTAATGTTTTTAAACAAAAAAAAAAAAAAAAATAATAAAATGATTACATTATATTCTGTTTTGCTATATTTTAGATTCTGAGCGGAGCGAGGTATGTATTGATTTTACAATGATGTGTGTTTTTATATTTTTTTGTGTTTTTTATCGCGTTTTAAGGTAGTAAAAGTGCACCAATTTTCTTCATCAGCATCTTTTCCGGTAGGAAAATGATTCTAGTCGGTACTTTAGATGGAGGGGGAGGTCAAAAGTTAAAAACTCTTAGTTTTCAAACGCGTCGGGAAAAACAACAAAAAATTAAAAGGAAAAACGGGAATTTTTATGCAAAACCAATTTTTGACAAAATTGATTTTTTGATTTTTGGTGTAAGACCAAAAATAATAACAGAGTAGATATATGAAATTTTCACAAAATGTTTAAATAAGCGATAAAATAAAATAAAAACAGTAACATTTTTAGTATATTTTGACTTTTTTTGAGCTATTTATAGGAATAATCAATTTTCGGGTTTTATTTTTTTATTATTATTATCGAACTTTAGTAAGTCTTAAATAGTTTTTTATAAGTGTCTAAAATTGAAATTTCTACAAAACATTTAAAAGTAACGAACATTTTCAGTTTTTTTTTGATTAGAAAATTCATAAAAAAACTTTTCCATTTAACTCGAAGATTTGAAAATTTAATACAAGATTCTCTATAAATATAGCTTAGTATAGTTTAGTTAAATATAGTTTTTTTACTTTTCTAAAAAACAATTTACCGGAAAGTCAAACAAATTTTTTATGAGCATTTGAAATTAGACATTGGATAATTCACCCGTTAACTAACGTTTTATCCGAGATAGATTTTCTTATCCTGATGTAATTCAAAAAGGAATAACTGTAAACATTTGAAATGTTCACCAAATATTAAAATTATTATTTTCTATACACAAAAAAAAATTTAAAATATTTTGACAATTTTTAAGAAAATTGTAGGCCTAAAAATTTGTTGGTTTTTTAAATTTTTTTCCTTATAAAAAATTTTTGTTGTGTCAAATGCTTGATAATTGAATACAAGATTCTTCATAAGTTGTTATAATAGCAGATCAAAAATATTAAAAATACATAGGCATAATTTTTTTTTACAAGCATTCTATTTTTAAATTTTGATCAAAATTCATCATCGAACATTTTCAATTTGTTCTGTAGTTAAAAATGTATAACATTTTATATTTTTATTGCTAAGGATTGAAAATTTAAAACAAGATTTTTTGTAAATATTTAATGTTGTCACCAAAAAATCATAAAAATATATTTACATGGGTGACTTTTATAAACATTTTAAGTTCAAATTTGGACGAAATTATATATTTAAATGAAAAATAACAGTGTTAGTTATTTCGTTGTACTTTAAAATATTTTTCGTGGGTGCTTGAAATTTTTATAGTATATTATAATATATTTTATATACTCGACGACATTTATAAATGCAATGTTTTTAGCAAAAATTAATCCAGCCTACTGTTTTATTAATAGTAAAATTAATTACTTTAATAGCAATAATATCATAAAATATGCTTAATAATGTAGGCAGATAGACAGTCATCGCTCAGAATCGTTTTTCTTCGTATACAATATTTTAAATCACTGAATCCAAATTTAACACATCCATTACAATAATCCAATTTGACACTCACTGTACAGCAGAGTAGTATCCACTTGTCTACCTTTTTAAATATATTTATTTCATTTGATTTCATGACGACCTATTGTAATTTATTTGCAAGTGTTATGTATACGAAAATTAAGGATAAAGTCGTCGAAAATATGAATAAAATTATGGGTTGCCATTACAGAAAAAAGTGAAAAAAAATCTCTTTAGTAAAAATTGTTTTCTGTAAAAACGTCATGTTAAAAGCACCGCCGTTGTCATTCTTGAAGTAAAATAAAAAAAAATAACAACGATGATTACCTTACGTTTAACAGTAATATTAGATATTGCCATATAGGTTAAAATAATATATATTAATATTTTACTTGCACAGTAATTTGCATACTTCTACTTATGGGCTTAACACTTTAGCTGTTAAAACGACATGTATTTTTTCTTTTACAATATTTCATATATTTTCATTATTGTGTAAAAATATCAAATAAAGTTTACGCTTTGTGGTGGTTCATATCGGGACACAATCTGTAGCTAAATCTTAAAAGGAATATGGAACGCTGAGCGCCGTCATCAAATTATCGAATCGTTTTGATTTTCTTTTTTCTTTTGAATAGAGTTGGGTAACATAATATTTTTTTACTGATATTCATGACAAATAATTAAAAAAATATAATCGATAAATGGTTTATTCTGAGTTTCATTTTGTGTGCTTACATAATATTATATTTTTTAATAATTTGTATACGAACCGTAATAATATAATACTTGTATTCGTATAATACGTTAATAATTTCGAAAATTTAAAATATTAATTTTAAAATTATCTTGTTTCAGATAAAATTACGTATGTTGGCTTTTAAATATTCACAAGGCACTTGATTGAAATATATAAAGATTATAATAAATAATTACCTGTCACTCGACTTGATAAGATATAAAATAAAAATAAAATTAATAATCTGTGGATTATTATAAAAAGTACTTCGGTCAATATCAAATATTTTTCAATAACAGATCACCTTGTTATTTTTTTACCATAATATTATTTATTAAATACGGTTATATACTTAGGTCATTGATAAGATATTAAGCTGGAACAACCACATTATGTCGCAGTTTATTGATTAATTATTGACACTCGCTCTAGAATAATTAAAAAAATACTGCCAGAAAAATAAATTTATACTAGTCTATAATTAAACTTTTTAAAATTTTAAATCCAATACACGGACATACGAGATACAACTACATAAGTCGGCTAAAATATCGAACTTAAATAAAATTCAAGTGTGTTGAAGACATCGCACTCCACAAAATCACAAACGTTCCATCCTTTGTCTCTTTAAAAAGACCTTGGTATTAAATCGATGGAGGATAAAGTTGCACTATTTTATAAACGGTTTTTTCTAGACCATAAAACTACCACAACCCACTAGTAAAACGACTTCCCTTTTGCTTCCCGGAAATTCTTATCGCAGACTTAAAAGAAAGTAGTACGTGATCTTTTCAATTAATTCTCTTTGGCCTTTTAATCCCAAGCTAAGTGCTACTAATGCGTTGGCTTCTTATTCACGTGTTAACTACCATATTTTATATTTTTATTCCTCATTATCACATAATATACTTATTGAGCATAAATTTTAATAGCTCGTATATAATATTATACATTCTTATATGAAAAAATAATAATAATAATAATAATAATTGCAATTACAATAATATTTGAAACTATATCAATTTTTATAATATATATATCGTCATTAAGCTATTATACGATTGAATTTCATAGTAATATTTCCGCAGACGCATGAAGTGCATGTAGGTTTACTCATATCAAATCATATTCGTAACAAATCTAATTTTACATAAACGTTTTTTTATACCTTTGGCCCTCGTTTAAAGATCGGCCATTAGAGGACCTCTCATGCTCTGCAAGTAAAACCATTATCATACTACGAATAGAATATTTTTTACACCACGCTTACCCCTACAGAATGTCTTCAGAAGCCCTTGAATAAAATTAAAAGTAGAATTCATGGGTATTATATGTTTGTGCTTATGATAAGATTTTAAAAACATTTATTTTGCAAATTTCGTAATCATAATAATTTGAGTTGTCGTTTTTGTAAATTAACTGCAAACTCGTATCGAACGTGTTTACTGTGAATGAAATAGTGAATCGACAGTGGTATTAAAGATTCTCGAACATATTTCAAATGGCAATAGCTTCCCCCTCTTTCCTGACGGCAAAGATAAAAGGCTTTCGCGTTCATATCAGTGGTTCGGTAATTACCGGACCAATTGACTGTTTTATAATTTGTTTAGATAACTGATTTGGTTTTTGAATATATAATAATGTATTATAATTATAAAAATATAGCTAGACTGTCTTAAAGAATTCATTTTTTCTTCAAACCCTCTTTTCAATATAATCTTAGCAATTAACATACTATTTTCTTGTAGGAGTTAAATAATTAAAACTATCTCGTGTATTATAAGAGTTATTATTATGTATATATAGCCATTGTAAGAGATTACCTATTTTTATAATAGTTTACCATTCTCCAAATAAATTATGGTTATGGCACTTGGTTTTTGGTGCATGCCGACGGAGACGGCAAAAAACCAGGCGAAGATAATAATTTCTTATTTACTGAAGTAATGTCGTTATGATAATATTATATATATGTGTAAATATTGTAATCATTATGGTTCGTCTCTAATGCACAAACACATAAAAAGTATATACCCATATACAGAGTGATTCTTTAATCATGAGCCGGGGAATACACAGAATTTTTGCTAAATATTTATGAAAACCAAATTAAAAATTCTGGCTTTCTATTTTCTAATATATTGACATAATATTTATACTACCCAACCTCACTCGATAAAAACAAAATGACCCAGTATATATTATAATATTAAAGGTATAAATATATTGTTCACGTCATGCAATGACATATACACGGTGTCACATTGCGTCAGGATTTAAAATAGTCTACAATAGTGTAATTTATACAATAAAAGTGGATCTACTGAATGATTTTTGTAAATATTTTAAAATGTCCAATCGGTTAGTTTCCATTAAGTATTTTGCAAGATCACACACATTATAAACAATAATACCCATAAGTGTTACTCTATAAATCTGAAATTCGAATAAATATTTTAGAAAAAAAAATATTATGTTATTATTCCAAACATAAATATTTACTTATTTAAGGAAGGTTTCATAAAATGGGCATAAAACGTTAACAATTTCGGGGTTATTGGAAAAGAGTGTTTCGATTATTAGTTTTCGCGGCGTATTTCCAAAAAAACTGTAGAGACGTTTTCGCCGTTTTCGGATTTGTTCAAGGTAGGTCAACTCAACCGACTGAAAAACAGTCATGCGGGTCATAATGGGTAGAGTCGACTAGCGTCCAACTCGGAGGTCTCTCCGAAAAATAAACAATGTGGCCAGCGTCACAAAAAAAAGGCATAGCGATTATTTTTCAAATAATTGCCGTTCTTATTGCACAACCGCGCGGCACGAAAATAAAATCGAATTAAAACGCAACAATTTATCAACGATAAAACATCGCGCAATTCGTAATTTAACGCGCACGACCCGCGGTGTATTCGCGCTCTGCCGTCGCGTCGCAATCCGTTTCAAAGTCGAGTGGTGGGGGGGGGCGCTCCGGAACACCGCCCAGAAACGCGCCGCACGATAATTAAGTACGTCGCGCACGTGACGTTTGTGCGCGACGAAAGAGACGGCCCGTTTGACGCGTTGCGCCCGCCACTCGGTTCGTAATAATATTTTCGCACCTATTCAGACGCACGCACGATTACGCCCGGTCGTAGTACATTGTATGTAGTCGTCCCGAGTATTACAATCAAATCGCACAGAACGCAATACAATTATCGTCCGCGGCAAAATTTGTCTTCCGTTCACCGCCGACCGTACGGTTCGCTTACGCGGTCACAATATCGTCGTTCTTTCCCACCCCCACCCCCACCCACACCAACCCCCCCCCCGTACCGTTCCGGTATCTGTCCGTCGCCGCAATAATATCGT
>JACXSJ010000037.1:86221-111291 GCA_014851325.1 Pentalonia nigronervosa
ATATATATATATATATGTTCATATTAATTGACCAAAAACCATTGTATAATATAACTATATCTAGCATGAATTAATATTTTTTTTTTTATTGAATTTCCTAGTAATAAAAGGTTATAAGATATACGTCGTATATCTATTTTACTTGGACGAAACATCGACAGTCACAGTTAACGATGGACAAAATGTAACAATATATTGCACTCAAAAAAGATAATTTTTATATTAATTACAAGACAGGTTAATGAATTGATTTTATTTTCTTTTTATGTGCAGCCGTCGAGCAATAGAGTTCAGTCGTTAGCTCAAAATCACGTAACTATGGAAATCGGAACAGAATCAATCGGTACAAACGATTACCGACAGCCAACTTTGGACGAAAAAAATATTACACAGAACTTTGCTTGATAGATACGACGACAAATCACTTTAAACTTTAAGATTTTAGAACTCATTGTGATATTAATATACAATTTACATAATATGATGACCAGAGATACAGTGGCCGAAATTATTATGTTACGATATAATGTATAAAATTATATTTATTAATTATGTTATGTGTTATTAGCTTCAAGACAATTATGTGCTATTATATCTTCAGTGTCACAAATTATTATATATTAAATTAAAAAATTATAAGATAAAAACTAATTGCGTTTGTTGCAAGACATAAAACAAAAAAATAATTATTTTAATAATATTGAATAAGTGCGATCAATATAAGTATAATGTAACTATGTGAGTTTGTCGCAATTTGGTTCAAAATGTATTGATAACTCATAACAATATTTGAGAAAAATCAAATTATAACAATACTATAATATAAATTGTATTATTATCGTAAGATCTCGGGGCTTGGACATAGGGTAGACTGCAGCGTATCAGATTATTATCGCTTATTAATTATAATATTAAATATATATTATTGCCATGTAAATGTATGCGGTTATTATTATTTTTTCAATTAAAAAAATAAATATTAAACGATTCGTATGAAGCAATTCAGTTGCTTATTATCAGTAATAATTTACGAACATATAATTATTCCTGTTATACACATAAACCTAACGTACTGTCTAGTATAGTTGTGTGTTTAGTTTTTTGTTATTCAAATAGCGCAATAAAGTATGCAAATAGATAACAAAAAGTCGATTAGCTCGAAGATACGAAGGTATAAAGCCTTAATAATAAAGATACCTCTATATGAATATGTTATTTTATAATAAAATAATTATTATACATGAGCACATGACGAAACGCACCAGGTTTAGACAGGTGAGTTAATATCGTCCGACAGAGGACTATTATAATACTAAAAGCACATACAAATGTATATTAAATAATGTAAACTTTACTGAAGTAATAGGATGATTAAATGTATTAGTTAACATAATTAATAAACACAACTTTACGTGAGTGTTTTTGGATATTTAATATATTTTAAATTACAAACTATACGAAATTGGAAAGACATTAATATTAATTGGATTTGACGAGCGATAAAACGTTAAAAGAAAAAAAAAATCATTTAAAAGTATAATGATGGTATCTACATAATTACCCGTGTAACATACAAGTACATACATCAAATTTAGATATCCAAAAATGATTACAAGTTGTTCGATTTTAAAGAAAATGTATTAGTTATAGTTAAACAATTTATTAATCAATTGTATACAGACATGGCAAATATACATAATTGTAAAAATATCGAATTGTTTGTATCACATTATAATTATAATTTTTAATTGTTTAGTTTATTTTAAAAAAAATATTTACAATCTATACTAATACTACCACAATAGGAAATTAGATGAATAATGATCAGAAACAATTATTAATATACATTTACATAATACACGAAGACACAAGAGAAGGAGCAACCCATAAGTAACACCTCTGAGATATCAATTATATGATAATATTATAATTACGTTGGAGTATTATGTTTGGTATGTTTCAATTAAAATGAGAGAAGAGATCAATTAAATATTATTTATGCTATCTACGATTTCCCGAAAAATTGTATTCGAAGAAAATATTTTCAAAAACTTTAATAATATTATTAAACTTTGAGCGACGTGAAAATACGAGTGCTAATTTAAACTGGAATTTCTTTTGAAATATTGCGAAAATATGTATAATATAAAGTTGTATATAAATTAAAAACTTCAAGAAAACATGTAATATTTCCGGAGTCGATTTTACGTACCGACCTATATAAGGTATTTTATCGAATTATTTTTTCATTTTATTTTAACATACTGTGATATGATGAATGACGTCGAGGATTCCACGATGGAAAAGTTAAAGGGAAAAAAAGATGATCTGTTGTAACAGTGATTTTTCTTTCGATGTAAAATATTAAACACACGTGTTTACTTATTATTCTTTGAAGCATCAACGTCGGTATAATTAGGTAAGTAATAAATTATTGATCGTAATACAATAAAAAAAAAAAAATCACAA
The DNA here is from genome assembly GCA_014851325.1 of Pentalonia nigronervosa. Taxonomy (NCBI): domain Eukaryota; kingdom Metazoa; phylum Arthropoda; class Insecta; order Hemiptera; family Aphididae; genus Pentalonia; species Pentalonia nigronervosa. The sequence continues at coordinate 88,691 of JACXSJ010000037.1, forward strand.
TCGACCTGCAGACATATACTGTCTTCGAAAACAATTAGGGCGAACCGTTTTCATTATTTTGTTGTTTAGGAAATATAGGGCATTCCTACAATGTATTTTCCTACATTTTATATTTTTCACACTTCCGTGTTTGACTGTGAAATACTTTGACTTAAAAATAGTGAGCATATAATCTTAATTGAGTAAAAATGTTTTTGTATTTTTCTTTTTATCAACCGTAACATAATTTTACTTTTTTGGACCACTTTTGAAGACTCTACACGTCCGTACACTTCAATTTACACATTCATAAATTGTTTATTGAAAATTGTTTCTCGTGGACAAGTGCCATTATAGGTTAAAAGTTCTGATTAAAAATTATATTATAATCACCGTGAAATAAGAAGGATGCGATATCGATTTTATTTTTCGACCTAGCTAACACGAACAATTCTTTTTGTTTTTGAATTCATTATTAATTGTGGGTAGATATGTGTAACAAACTTAAATAACTCTTTTTTAAACGTCCTATTCAAAATTTAAAAACTGTATTACATAGTTTAAGTTTCTCTTTTGTTATGGTGGATATTTTATACCTATCTTATTTCTAACTCAAGCTATCCCGTGTTTTTCGTTTTAATTTAACAACTATTTCATAGCGTCATGATATAAACTGTACTGACGTACCCAAAACATACTTGTAAATTATATTGAATTGGTATTTAAATATATTTAAATTTTTCCTAAAATGTCATTAAAATTGCCTATATAAAATCCATCAAAATGTGAATGAGTAACGTCCTCTAGATCCTTACAATACAAATGTACCTGTTGATTCAACATTTTATTTGCAGACAAAAATATTTATTTGATATATCATATATTTTTAATAATAGCAATATATATTGTTATATTTATGGCTATTAGACTATTTTTAATGCATTTAAAAAAAAAAAAAATATCAACAACAATAATAATTCTAAATCGCTATATCGAAACTCGTTTCATTCGCTTGTAACATTTGTGATGTTGCGAAGGATATAATATAATACAAGTATGACCTATTTAATAAGATTCGTATTATAAAGTGTTCAGCTGGAAATGTCGAAAAAAAATCCAATCTTCTAAATTATGATCGCCGTTAAAATATATACCACACCGCTAAAGCGTCGTTGCGAGCGAACACCGGAAAGGGACTAAGTAGATACAGTACTAAATTTGTAACAGCGGGGACGAAAAGGATACTAATTGCAGCCGTCGATTCAATAGTGACTGAATTTTTTTTTTCTCTCGGCCGGAAAAATTCAACCGTCGCCGTCGTTCTCTTTGTGTGGTGCACTACAGACTTTACCGCGATTTTTCCTGTACTAATTAAAAGTGTAAATCGTTATTTGTTTTTTTTTTTAACTGGTCGCACACTCGGATTGTGTTTCAAAAATGACAACTCGCAATAATAATAATATCAAACATGCAACGTCACACGCAGTTCCAACAGCTGTCGCACACTGACCGTCATTAGTGTTCGGCGTAATATATTATTGTGTGCGTAAAACCGAAGCAGCGGGATAACACATTTGACATGCCATGTATGGTTTTATGTATAAATGTATAATAATAAATATTATTATAATACATCCGCCGCCGTTGTCTCCGTCGCCAGCGCGTTGTACGTTTATTTATTTTTGTTGGCATTTTTTTTTAAACGTTTCACCCGCCGTAACCAATATATATATATATATATATATATACACACGGTCAAGTACGTGTGGACGACATTATATTATTGTAACCCTCCGCCGCTTTCCGCGTATTTTTTTCCTCTGCGTTCCGTAATAAATTGAACCGCCGTATACCATGTACGGACACAATACATAGGTAGGCACCTAATTTTGGTTTCGACCAACAAATCGGACCCGATTGACAGTCCTCGCAGACGGCCTACCGCGCGCGTTCAATATAATATAATAATATGGTCCAGCTGGCATTTTATGCCGTCCGATTGCATTCGACGTTAACCGACGTATAAAACGAACACGTTGTGAGCTACAGCGGTCCCTAAATTGAATTCAAACCGCACAGCAATAAAATTATACGGTGTTCGTACTCAACAATGGCTGTGTCGCGTTCTATTATTATTTTAATATAAAATTTGTTATGTGCTAATGGGCTTGTTCCGTGTAATTCGCACGATGGCTGTGTTTTCGCTCCAATTAATTGGGATTTTTAAAAACTGAAATACGCCGAACAAAACAGCATATTGTACTCGTGTCTCGTGTAGTGATAACATTTAAAAACATGACTCAAAAAACTATTTGCTTTTTTTACAGCTTATGAATTTATTTTTCGTCATTTAATTTGGTTAAAAATACATTTTTAGTCCGATTTTAAAATGTCAAAAATACTATGTACTACTAATGTAATCTTATATGATAAAAAAATCCGATATTTAAAGCTTTAATATTCAACTAATTTCAATTATGTTGTATAGCTTGTTATATTAGGCATTACTAGCTAATTATGGCGAGAACGTTAGATGTTAGTGTTGTTTTATGTGTTCCTTTACTATGTAATACGTATATGAAGTATTCAAAACATGTAATCTTATCTCATAACTTTCTTGTTAAATAAATTGATTTTGCGATGATATGAAATTCTGTGGTAACAAATCACTATACCTACTTCTATAATATAGAAACTATATAGTTGAACGACATTTCCAAAGTAGATTTGTAACATAACTTTACATATTATTTCACGGTGTATATTGGTATTATTATTTACTTGTCAAAGGATAAGTTTGATATTATCATTTATCATCTAGAGAATATGCTATCTTGTAAATTGCATTAATTACACTTTATATGTTTGATAACAAGTAACAAAATTAACAAGCTTTCCCAACTTTTTATCATCCAACTGTGTACTTAATTGTTATTCTTTTGGAAAATTTAATTTAATGGTGATCATAACATCATTATGGTAAAGATGTTTTGTAGAGCGAAATTCTTCTTTCAAAACTCAGTTATTAACACCAGGTCACCAAATGTTATGAGAAGTTTTTTATTATTTATCTATAAATTAAGCCATATTTAACACTGAATTATGCTTCTTCACATAAATAAATGGAAAAAGTTGTTCGTAGGATAAAAAGTAAATATATTAAGACGTTCAAATCCGTTTTTAATATTTAAAATCGAATCATCAATCCAATCGTTATGAAAGAATAAAAGTTGATCAGCTCAGCATATAACTGATAATATATATATATATATTTGTATTTACATTTTATAATATCGTTTATACGTAATATTTATCCTAAACATTGCTTACACTACCACAACTTTTTCAAACGTTGCGTTTTGGTTCCCTTTATAAGATGCAAAACTGCGTACTGTATGACTTCAGTCACCGTACCTTATAATAAATTCACCTTCGCTACTCTAAAAATACGTATTTTTTTCCACCGAAAATTACATTACGACATTTTATGAAATAATTATGTACGTTTCATTTTATTCTTTTACTTCGGTGTTTGATGATTTATAAAAATCTTACTCGCTTGTCAAATGGTATTTTTCCATTGTTATTCGTACTTCATAATTAATGTACAGAGTGGTTCACTAAGTATGCCCACTTCTATTTTTAACTTCAATAATGGATTTATTCGTGTTCTGGGTTTTGAAAATTTTATATAAACTAAAGAGTGATATTTGAAAATTCTTATATTTTTATACCATTTAAAGAATGTTCTTGCAATACCAACTTCTTTTCTTCAATTGAAAATTTACGTATTTCACAATAAATTGTTAATCAGATGATTTTTTTGAAATCTTTATTGTATCGGAATAGAAATTTGGACGAATAGTTTTAGAGTAATTTGACTTTCTGAACTAGGGTAATTATAGGTCCATTATGTTAATGGGTTTAGAGGCTGTATATTATAATGTTTGAAAATTGTAATAATTTTTATAAATCTATCAATATTTTATAATTTATTCATATATTTGAGAATAATAAAGACTAAATCCAAAATTACTTATATTTCATACGTATGTTAAATCATTTTTTGGAGATTTTTATTTTTAGTATAGTACTATAGTTATTTTAATAAAAATCAGAAACCATTCATCTGAATTTCATAAAGAATCATCAGTTGCTTAATACAATTTTAAAGTAAAAAAGGTTGGTTTAAAAAAAAGTATGTATGGAACATTTCTAAAATGATATAATTAATCTAAATAATTAATAATGTGATCCATTAGTATATTTAAAAATTTAAAAAATCAGAATCCTATTAAATTTATTATTTAAGAAAAATGTGAGTGAGCATTCTTGGTGAATCATTCTATGTATATTATGTATAAATACATAGTAGATGATTCGTGACACAATTTGTATTTTCGTTATGCCTTAACGAGTTTTAGGGTTTTACTCTACTTATTACGTTTATATTTATACGTAAGTAAATACTGAATACTAATTAATTAATTCAATAAATTAAAAAAATACTGTTTAAAAAAGCCAACATATTTGTTCATATAAATTATAATTACAGCAAAACTATAATGTAATAATTCTAAAAATGTCCAGTTCTGTAGCCGATTTGAAATTAGTTTTTCTGTTATTAAGGATCTGATATTATTCTATTATAGAAAACGAATAATTCGTTTACTGTTTATTTTATATTTTTAGCATCGAAAATCAATTCTGATATAATATAATTTATTTATTTCGCTCGTGCCAACTACCAGCGCGGCGGCGTTTATATTATAATATATTATTATACATTTCGAAATCTCGTTGATCGCCTCTCGATCACGTACGCGGATGTAATGAAGCTTTTGCGCTTTAGCCTCTAACCGTATTATATACTGTATATTATTATATTTCACGAGATAGTACCACACATAAAATAAATCGATGGACGTAGAAAGCTCACAACACGCTCACTCACACATGCACACGTGAATCAGTAGGGATGAAAATTTGCAAAAAAATTATTTTTAGGTAAAAACCAAGGGTTTTCCGGAAAAATTTAAAATTTTCTGAAAAAAATCATTTTTTTTTTTTAGTTTTGATATTTGTATGCTGAAAAGTTAAAACTATAGAGCAAATCTGCAATTAAAGTACAACATTTGGCTTTAGTTTTAAAGCTAAAGCAATTTAAAGTTAATCCGTGATTCGTATCGATCAAAAATCAAAATTTCATATTATATTATTTTTTCTTAGGTAATTAATTAAGTGTTAAAAAGAAAAAAAATATAAAAACTATTTTCATTGTAAAAAGAGTTATTTATGTATTTTTTAAACTGTGGTGTTTTTATATTTTGGTTATTTGCGTACCTAAATAAAATAATTTAATTTTTGAAAAATCTTCTTTTTTTTTTAATCTTCCAAAAAACTTTGGTATTTTGGAAATGTGTTTTATTTAAATATTCTTCAATTTTTCTTTATTTTCTAGGGTTTTATAAAAATATTTTTTTTACATAATATCATATTTGAAAACACTTCAAAAAAAAAAAAATGTTTATTATATAATTTTTTGTCATTATCATTTTAATAAGTTGTTTAATTTTTTAATGACGTCAAAGGTATACATTTTAAATTTCATATTCCAAGCAAAGTTTTTTTTCTAAAAATTTTAATGAATAATAATCTTATTTTGAAAGAGTAATTAATTTACAATGTGTATTTTAAAGTACCTATAGTTGATCGGAGTACCTATATCTATTGTACCAGTATTTGACGAGGTACCTACCTCAGTGCTATACTTCACTCTGCTTATCTAAACTTGAAATACTTATAAGTTGTATGACTTATAAGTCAAGACTTGGAAATTAACTACTCTTTTGAAATTTTTGTTTGATGCATTGAAATTCCTTACAAAAATATTTCGCTATGAAGCATGAGAATTTATTGAGAAGTATGCTGTATTTCAAAAAGGTAAAAGACTTCAAAAATGACTAACGGTAATAAACAGTGAAAAACATAATTTTTTCAAAAAATAATTTGTTTGTATTGTAACTTTAAATTATGAAAACAATAAGGACTTCAATAGTTATCTAGATAATGAAGGTTAGGGTTTTGTTAGTATAATAATATAATATTGCATCCCGTATAGTTTCTCATTACTTCTGCAGCCGCGATATGACGAATCGGACTTGTCTGCACACGCGATACTATATAATGTTGTACAATATATAATAGCATGTAACAACTACAAACGCACAAAGCTCTCAATGGCTTCGATACGTTCACAATAGTGTTACCCCTGACAGTTTTTATTAAGCGTTTTCAAGGTAAAACGGTTACTGTCTGTACGACGCCGCCGTATACATATAGACAGATGCAAGTATTCCCGCGGGAATGAACCTTCGAAATAATAAATTAGATCGAGTATAATATGTACACACTGTAGTACTGCAAGTATTGTTAACGAATATAATGACACACGGATAATTACCTTCGGGGCCTGGTTGGAGGGGAAGAGTGAAATAACGCGAAACAGATTTATTGTAAATAATTTTTCGCTCATCGATGTAAACTGCATAGCACTGCAAGTTCATAGGTCAAAGATTTCTATGCATTAGAATATTTTTTTCCTTTAGTTCAAATACATTGGTTGTAAATAGTTATGTCCACTTACGGCTCATGCTCAATTCGAGCAGAATAATGTTATTCCTTTCATTTTTTGCATGTTTTAATCAAATATCATATAATTGCACAGGTTTTACCTATTATTGATTTTAGAATTTATTTGAAAAAACGAATGTAAGATTATAGTTATATCTTATGAAGATTTTTAACTGTTATTGTGTTTGGTACTTGTGTGTCGTGAATATTATACTATTTATAAATTGATATGATCGCGGGTTATATCGAGTAAAAATAAGATTTTATCCAAATATAGGACTTGTGTGGACTGTGGTTGTTCATAAGTCTGTTTAAGAAACGTTAGTATACGTGTATTTGTCGGGTAGATACACAATTTTATATTTTTGCTTGAAATTTAGTGTACTGATTATAAAAACGATTTTGAAGAATGACCACAGTTCAAAGTAAAGATGCTAAATGTAAACAGTTTGTTGAAGAATTCTTTAGTGAAGATTTTTAAAACTGATGATAAAAAAATACTTTAATTTTATTATTTGCGATCATTTTTTTTTTTTTTTGTAAACACTGTTTAATGTTTGGTACAATTTTACATTCTTGGTTTTTAGTCAAGTATGGTAATTGAAATGAAAAAAAAGTCTGAATTTTAAAAACTTTAAGAATTTATGTTAAATAGGAAAATAATAAAAATGTAATTCAGTAATAATGAATTGGTGACTAATTAAGTTAGCTTTAATATAAAATATTATTAAGAGAAATCCGATATCACCCAAACGGTATAACGATTTGAATCTATAAAAACGTCAGCGCGAACAATCCCAAAATTTCTATTTTTTAACTTTTCTTCTAAAATATGATAACTAGAAAGTTGATTGATAGCTCATTAAAAAGGGATTATTAAGTAGACACAAAATGTGAAATTAAAAAATTTTAATAAAAAATTAATTAATTTTTCACAGTTAAAAAAAAGGAGTTATTTTTCACTAGATTTTTATTTGGTAGAGTAGATTTCCGAAACTAGAGAGCAATTTATTTTGTTTAGGATCTTGTTAGATTCATATTAGCTAGGAGAAGTGCAATGAAGATTTTCAGAACTTTATCTTCAATCGTTAATTCACTGAAAAGCTCTAAAGCTGAAAAATATCAAAAAAAAAACGCCCAATAAAATGTATTTTAATTTTTTTAAAGCTCTGTAATGAATTAACTATTAAAGATAAAGTTTTGAAAATTTTCACTGCGCTTCTCTTAGCCAATGTGAATCTAACAAGACCCCAATCAACAAAATCCGCTTTCCGATTTCGAAGATCTATCTCACTAAATGAAAACGAAAATAAAATTGATTTTTTTTGCGGGGCTGTTTACACCGACATTTCTCTGGATTAAAATTGTTATACTGCTTGGGTGTGATATCAGATCTCTCTCATATATTAAAGCTAGCTTAATTATTCACCTATTCATTATTACTAAATTACATTTTCATTATTTTGTGTAGTGTATTACAAAGACCAATGTTACGAGTCAAAGAAAGACTATCATCATAATCAATTTACATTTTTCAGTTTGTGTGAAACGTACACTGATTTATGTTTAGCTATAAACGCAGAACAAGGATCTAAGTCCCAATATATATATATGGAGATGACTGTTCAAGTAGATAACATTGTAATAATCCCCCATCCCCCCGTTGTATTGTGTTTATACAACAGTCATTGGACAGCAGTGGTCAAACGAAAACAGAGAAGTTATCATTTACCGTTTTTTTTTAAATAACACCGATTGTTTCAATTTTTAAATCAGTTTTTAAAATATTCATATTAGGTACACTATTCGTTATCAGTTTTAATAAATAGGTAATTAAATAAATAAAAAAAAAGCAAGATGACTTTAATACCTTTTAATTCCAAATCAGTTATATTCAATTTACTATATTCTACTATAATCTAATATCTTTTCAATAAATTAATTTGCAATTAATAATTTCCTTAAAGTACAATTATTTTAGTTTAATAATATTGTAATAAAATACATACATATTACATATAACCAATACATTTCTAAAAATTAAAAATCAAGAAAGTTTACATGTCGATCTCTGATTTGGCAAGCGTTTTTTTATATATTTTATCATTTTTTATTGCCTAAAAATCCTAACCTAATTATGATGTATTATTATCAGAAATACTCTAAAAATATACTTAATACGAATACTGTTATTAAATAGTATTATTCACTTACCATTTTAATAATATTAATATTATTTTTCATTTTTTCATTCTAGATTTTTACATTGACGATTTTATACCATCAGCAGGTGAATTTTTAATTTAAATAGTATATTTTATTTAATATTGTAATAATATCAAACTACTGAATAAATTTATTGTTTTCTTTATCAGTATTTTTTGTACTTACCTATATGCTATACCTTAAATATTACTTTACCTTACCTATACAAGGTAAATTCTGATATTTACACATTTGAAGACTATGTTTTCAAATACTTAAGATTTTTTATACCACTTGAGGATGATCATCTGACAATACAAACTTTTGTTTTTCAAAAAGAACCCCTCCTTTTCACTTTTGAATATTCAGCAGATATTTTTTTTTTGAAAATTCTTATGAGTCTCAATCAAAATTTGAACAAGTCGTTTTTGAAATATATAACTGTAGTTACTATGTGTTTTAAGAATGATATGTCTATAGTTATGGGCTTATAAATTGAAAATTTTAATGATTATAGTATTGATCGATCAATATAAATAATTTGTAAAAATGGTCAAAGTGTATATACTAGGTAGGTACACCTAATATTATATATTATAATTAATATTTTTGTAAAACCATTTTTAAGAATTACTATCATTAGTATAAATATTTTAATAACTCAGAAATTAATCATTAGAACTTTGATTAAGATATATCTACATTTTCAAAAAATTTGTCTGCTAAATAATTTTCAATCAAAACGAGGGGTTCTCATTTGAAATATATAAGTTTGTATTGTCACAGGACACTCCTTAAATGATACAAAAAATATGAAGAATTTTAAAATATGGTCTTCACCACGTATATTTAAAATTTCTAAAAATCAGAATTTGAATAAATGTACCGCTAAAGAAAAAATTGATAGTGAGCACGCTTAAAAAATCACTTTGTATAATATACTGTTTCATCATAAATGTCAATTTGGGTGATTTAATTCTCAATAATTCAAAATCATATAATTTATCTATACAACAATTATACAACAACTGTCAACTACATATTATTATTATTATTATTACAAATACAAAATGTCATACAAATAATTACCAATCGAATAGGTATACTAACATGTGAATATTATTATTTAGTGTGAACAAACAATTTTATATCATATTCAAATATTAATATATTAGACGAGGTTGGTTGGACGGTTATCATTAATCAAGCCGCATAATCGATGCGCGCTGATGGTAAAAATGAAATATCTAAATTATGTTCGAATATATAACACAATATTACGTCAAAAAATAAAATATAATCATACTAGGTATAGGTATTATTGACAGACAGGGTAGGTATACCACGTAGATTTTGACGGTTCATTATTGTACCAGTTAAACGCTATTAATTTTTAATTCGATATTTATCTGATGCATTTTAACAATAGCACTTTGAAATATGCTTTGGATTTTATAATATACGATCGGAAGCTCCTTTTAAACCTTTCCATTGGCAAACGTTGGCTTTTTATATTCGTACCTATAGTGCGAGTTATCAGTTTCAACCGCCGATCAATCACTATACATAGTGGTATTATTACAATTGATATACATATTATGTGGTTTTGAGCGTACCGATATATTAAAATGGCTGTTTAGCCGTAGAATAAATATTATCGATCAAATCCGTTGTACATAATGTCTTGTATTATTAATAATAATAATATATTGTATCATATATAGTTTAATACTACGCTATCAAGATTAATAGATGGATGATTCGGACTTGGAGGTCTCTAATACCAATACATTATATTGTTACCCTCTGCACAATGGATAATTGAATTTTGTTTTCGAAAATCTTATTTGTTACGTGACAATAATACTATATACATGTGTATTATATTCTGCGTATTTTGTATGTTGTAGTTGTACCCGCATACCAATACGTACTTTAAAGCAAAACATCAGGCATTTATCCTATACCCAGTTATGAAGTATCTTACATTCCCGTGATTATATTAATGTTCAGACAGTTCGGTTTCATGATTATAATGTTATAATAGGTAGGTAGGTAGTGATATGGGGTGCGTGTATGATACGATTTTGCTTGTTGATGTATCATATTATGTAAGAATGAAAATGTACGCGTGCAATTATTGATATAGCGAGTTTATACGAGATTGATCGATAATAGTTATAGTAAGTATCATCAACAAGTGATAAAATAAAAAATATTTTTATTTAGGTATTCACTATTTTTATCTGGACCTTCTAAAATATATAGGCAATATTATCATTTGTTATTCACGGAATAACGTACAAACGTTTAAATTATATAATCATATAAAAATGTTTTTTTTTTATAACTTTACTCTATGTAACACTTGCAAATATCTAAATATTTAACGTTTTATTTCGATTTTTATGAAAATATTTAAACAATACAAACATATTAAATATATATATAAAAATTATCGTTACACCCATGCCGGGGTGTACGTAGGTATACAATAATAATTATGGCATTATGCTTTGAAGAAAAAGAAGCATCCAATCAGACCTCGTCCGATATAATAATATCAATAGCGCGATTCTATGGACATATTATAACATACAACCGGCGACGGTCCCTTTCCCATACTATATATATATATATTGACTTGCTAGAAACGACCGTTTAGTTGCTCGTAAACAAACGGTATTTACCTTTCGCTGTCGCATCGATCAGAACCGGAAATCACAGCGGTCGTCCAATAAAAGTTTACATTTTATCATTATTAAACGGCCGCTGATTCTGGAAATGCTATTAGATTTTGAGGGAGCAGATGAATAGGTGTGTATTGATTTTACAACGATGTGTGTGCGTGTGTGTTTTTTTTTTTTTTTGGCGTCTGTGCGTCACGATAAGTAGTCGAAATAATGCGCTTCGATGTTCAACTTCGGTGTAACTTTTCTGGTGCGAAAGTGAATCTAATTGTGGCATTCGAGAGTTCATTTTCAAAAATTCCCAATGATTTTCAAAAGCGTTTGGGAAAATTGAAATTTTTAACAAAATTAATTTTGTTTTTTGTTGTAACACAAAAACCAATAACCACAGATACATGACATTTTTTTATTAGCATTTTCTACGTACCAAACAATTCTTAATATACTTTGACTCGTTTTGAACTATTTATATAGACACATTCCTGCACCCTATTAGTTATTGCCTACCACTCAATTTACAAATTCTTCGACAACCGATGCATAAAAGTTAAAATACAGTATGGAGACTAATAAACCATAATGCGTATAATATAATATGTATAATAGAGGTAATGTATATTATGATAGGTATTCATAATATGACAAAAGTTATTTCCAAATTCAAATTTCTTTAGATCATCAAATTATTAAACATATAACCCTTCAACCCCATAAATGAACTATACGTACATCAAATACGTGTATTTACTAGGATAAAATTAAATTGGCCTCCTTAAATTTTGGAACCTTATATGTAAGACTCATAAGGAGCCACTGGATTATAGCTGTGAGATTCATTAAGATCAATACCGTGAGTATATATATATACAGTCATGGTTTAAAACTCTTTTGTCGGTACATATGTTTATATGATTAGGTAATAATAACAGTATTATTATTATTATAACGCCATAATTTAACGGACACGATTTTATCGTCATTATAATGTCTATCTAACAATTTTAAATCAAAGTTTCAAACAAGTTTTCGTTTTGCGATGCATTTGTAGATCGTAAATCGCATGATCGAATTCCCTTTACCCTCGTATGTTAAAATAGGCTATAGGTACAACAGATAATATAATATATTATGTGCAATAGTGTTTCGGAATATTGAAAGTATTGTGATAAGTCGAAAGTTAATTTATAAAATATATAAAAGTATTTTCTCTAAATAAACGAATAAACACCAATAATTAACAAATTATAGTTTTAGAACTATTTTCCTTTCTATGCTTGAAATTTTTTTAATAATTTGATCAGAACTGACATTATTAATTTAGAATTGACTTTAATAAATACTTATCTATTTTCTCAAAATTGTCCAAATAAATTGTGGATAAAAAATATAAATAAGTAAATCATAATATTTTTATTATCGTAATGAGTCGATATTAACCCCCATCCCAAGTCCTTCTTAATTTCACCAATGGACATATAGTATTTATATTTATATTATATCGACAACGAGTCCGAGCCACGTTGCCTTCGATATAATAAGATGTTATATAATTATAATATATTATTATATTATTTTATTCTAGTAGGTATTATATATATATATTTTTTATTGATCTTTAAATTTTTTATATTTTTGCTTCAACATATGTGGCCATTAGCATTATATTAATTATACATGTATTTACATTTTAATTTTGTCTTGTTCAGTTAGAGTTGAGAAAAGGATATAAATCGAAGAAAAAAAAGATAAAAATAAAAGTATTAGTTAATAAATTACTGTTTAAATAAATAGAGTTTTAAAATTTTCGAGTTTGTCTTATATTAGGTTTAATATTTTTATTGTTTTAAAGAACTCTGCTGTTTTGCTTTCGTTGACAGGATTTGAACCAAGACTTATTCCGATAAGGTGGCTTATGTTGAGTTCTTCTCTTTGTATTTCGTACTGGATGCATTCCTCGAAGATATGCTTGATTGTGAGTGTGGTGCCACATGCTTGGCACATTGGTGGGTCACCTTTTGCCATCAAATACCTAGTAGATATATCATGCTATACTTAAGACAATAATACACAAATGCAGTGTGCCGTACGGTATTTTATCAGAGGAGTTTTTACAATAAACTTATACTTTGACTTTTCGTCTGACTTTCGTAATATTTGTTGAGACTTTTTTTCAACTTTTTTTTAAATCATTATACAGTTTGCTGTTTTCTTAATAAATAATAATCATACAATTTTACTTTAATCATTTTTGAGTTTCAAGTAGTTTTAACTTTTAACTAAAAAAAGTGCATTCTACTTTTAGTCTCTTTTGTTTTACGGTTTATTTATTACTATGGTTCGAAACTTATGAATGTAAACAAAGACGCAACAAACTGTAATCAGATTATAATACTACCCATTTAAAAGGATACCATTAATTTTAATAACTTAGACACTTGCTAAAATAAATCAAGTTTTACAACTTTATTTTTACAATAGGTACCTACATTTTAAAACTGTTTTAATCAAGTCCCGTGATTAATAAGTCTAAATCGAATCAAGCATATTGTGTCGATATTGAAACCTATGTATTACGCGTATAATCTCTCATCAATTAATTCGTAGAATAATTTCTAAATATAATATAATATTTAACTCGATGAATCTAGGAAGGCCGAAGGATATTCAATTTGATTTAGATAAATTTCTTTAGTTGAAAACTTATGTTATTATTAATATATTGATATAATCGAGTATAATATAATAAAAATATAATAATGTGAAATGTTAAACAAAATACAAAATAATTTTAGTAATATTGTTATATTTCCTTGTACATAATATTTTAGCAATATTTAACGAAATAATTTTACTTTAATAAAACATGCAATATGTATGAGGATTAAAATGGCAAGATAAACGGAAGGTACCTACTTTTCAAACTTTTAAATACTTATTTATAAAACATTATTTATTCAATTCGTTAAGTACCTATATATTTCGCCAAATGCATGATATTTCTGATTTCATCAGGTACCTAATTGACAGAAAAATTGTCATCATCGATGCATTTGCCGAATACCAATTTAGCTAACAAATTTATGTAAACGGAAAAATTTTCAAATTCAAATGCAGTAGCAATTTAAACATTTAATGTCGGTTATTTACAAACAACAAACACCGTAGTTTTTAATGGATGATTTGTTCATATACAGTGTAAAAAGTAAGAACCATGTTCGAAAAACAATAATAATTTAATTAAAGCGTTTGTGTGATGATTTTAACCAACAATTTTATTATGATTCATAGTTGGTATTTCTGGTACTAAACAGTACTGAGAAAATGTAAATGCACAGACAGAAATTTAACACTGTTTTCATTTACAAACATTGTTAAAACATCGTGTTTTTAAACATTAAATGTATTACCTAAGTTAAACCCTTATTGTCCACTTAGGCGCTTAACCGATATTGAACTGCAAATAAACAATTATTAAATTTATAATAAATACATCAGTATTTTAAAAGTCCATACTTATTACCACTAAATTATTAGTTATTAGTTTTATGATAAGCAATTATTTTTATGTTTATTAGATATTGTAAATTAACTTGTATCTAGTATAGATACCACTTATACCTCACAATGGTTTTTTTCTTTACGATTAAAAATTTATATTCTGCAATTTATTCAAACGTTATAACACTTAGTCGTGACTTGTTTTAATTTAGATACTAAATTGTATTTGTTCGTGAATTCTAATAATTTAAGACATTTTCAACCATAACCATCATTATGATTCAAAGCAAAGTATACAATTATAAAAATAAATCTTAATAAATTATCATAGACATACTATATAATATAAATCATTATTAATAATAATATTAAGATTACAAAAATGATTTATTTTGTCATGACTAAAATAATAATGACATGGGTACGTATTAATAAATAAATAATTTCGTGGCCCAGTATGTCGCGGTGGTTGGCCTCAGTCACAAACGTGTTCTGAGATTAAGCATCAGCCAGTGTCACTAGTTCTCGGATGGACGACTACCCGGGTTTTTAATGACAAATCCTCGCCACATAACACGTGTCCTAAACCGACCGTACCCTTCCCCACAGTTAAAAACCTACTAAAATAACCTTCAGACTAATGGCCATTGACGTCGAAGCTTTAATTCAATAAGAAATATATATATATATATTTCATACGATTCGTTTTAATATAATTAATCAGTGAATTTTAAAATGGTATTTTAAAAATATTATACAAATTTTACCCAACATTTTAGAATATATCAAAATATATAAACAATATATTATATTTTATAGTTCGTATTGTATATAATGGTTATATGAATAATTAAAATCATTATATCAGTATAATAAGCTTTAACACCTTGCTTCATAATGTACTCATATATGAGTATGGATTACGGCATTAATGGCATTATGGTAAGTATCATACTTATGAAACGATCCAGTTTTGTTCTGGATATTTAACTACTTAGGTATCACCTAAATTAATATTTACACCCCCCCCCCCAAAAAAAAAAAAAAGTGTTTCAGGTTATTCACATTTCTGTAAAATATAAGATCTGTAATTTATCAATCCAATCTAATTTCATTCTGACGAGTTTCTTTCCTGGATTTAATATGACTCTACAACATGCATTTTATTCTAAAAATGCGAAAATAATTTTTTTTTCGTTTATTTCTTGTTGCCACTGGCTATATGCTTATACTGAAGAAAAACAGATAGTTATTGTTATTTAATTTGGTTGTCACGGGCAAAAATGTTTCTTTTTAAATAAATCATTCTGTTTGCTTATTTTTCTCCTTTTTCTCGGTAAAAGTCAGGTAATCGAGTTAGTATCAAATTATATAATTCGACGAAGATCGAATGATGTTTATTTTGATGTAAATTCGGTTAACTAAAAACATATGATATATTAGTATAATCAAATAAAATAATAATGTGAAATATTATACAAAATACTAAATCATGTTAGCAATAATATTCCGATATTTAATTTCCTTGACATAATATTTTGATATAATATTATGCATGGATTAAAATTACAAAGAAAGCCGAACCTCGCAATGGAATATTGCGTTTTATTATATCTTAATATAATATTTCAATATTCGATAAACGCACCTATATAATATTATGCCGAGCTCATGCAATTTTTTGATTTTGCGTGTTTGGAAAAAAAATTTGCCGAGTTCGTTTAATCGGTAATTAATTGGCTGAGAACTTTACGGACTTAGCAAAATATATTTGCCGATTTCATAAATTTGGCAGACTTTTTTTTCTGTCAAATACACGAATTCGACAAAATATTGTTCTATGACGCCGCAGTTTTGTGCATGATAGGAACATGTTTGAAATTGCCAAAGATAGGTATTAAAAATCATATAAGTCAAGGAATGTCTTACACCGAAATCATTACTTTTAATTTACCAGCTAAATTACCCACAATTTACTATAATATATGTACCTACTACCCGAGTTTGCACGAGAAAAATTATGACCAATTATTATAAAATACAGCTCTTTAACAAGTTTACGGGGAAATATATTTTCTTTATAAAAACATTTTTTTTTTTTTTTCAAAACTCAAAAATTTACTTGAAAAACCAGTTAAACGGATGGCCCCGTATCGTGAACAATCAATATTACAATATAATAGAATATTGGTACTATATAATATTATTATAAGTAATTTTAATACCGTTTGGAAGTTGACAGGTGTTTCTATTTTTTTTATTATATTTTATGAAATATGTACGAGAATATTGCAATGTAGAGCATCTGCGGCGCACCTCACAACAATATAATATGTATCGTTGACACTTGACACTGACGAAAACGTACTTCGTCTTGCAGTATTCCGGATATACGCATATATTATACATCGTCAGAGTTTAAAATCCATTAACGACTAATTTATTTTAAAACGTTTCAGACGGGTTCGCCTATAGCGATGTAGCTACGTAATATATTTCTAAATATTATTATTATCATCATTATTCCGATGGTCGTGTCACGTTTGTTGCGGAGAAATCATGATTCTATATTTTCATCCTTCATTATGCCACGCGTGATGCGCGCATAATATGTGTTTGCCGAAAAACAAGTGTAAAAATAAACGTAACCAATATTTTTGCTCAAATTAATTTACAGTAACAAAAACCTTCCGACGACACGTGCATATAAAATAATATCAATGCGATCGTTTGAAACTATATAATATGTGTATATAGGTTTGGCGAATTCGCTGGCTTGGTTAATATCGGGCCATGTGCGAAATGTTTTTGCGAGACTCATTGAGTGGGTGTTTTAGGTGTTACTTTAGGACTTCAGAGACAATCCAATTTTAAGTATATCATCTAAATCATTAGACAAATACACGAATCATGGATTCGGTAATTTATTTTTGCAACATGCATTTCAGTGTCACTGCACAGCGCACGTTGTTTTTGACTAGGTACATATAATAAAATCCTGAAATACCGTAAAATGGAGTGACTCCCGGACAGATTTGAACGTTTTTTTTAGAAATTAACCTCAATATATTGTTTATAAAATTATGAAAAAAATATACCATGCTTTTTGGGTATGTTGAAATCATATAGCAGAAGTAAGTATGAAAAAATAAGTAGATAATTTAATCATAAAAACATCAACTTTGGCGTAGAGATGTTTTTCTAGTTGTTCAATTTCGTAATAATTTTACAATAATAGTCTTTAAACATCCAGCGTATTTAACGAGTTGATCATGCCGAGCACGGACGGTACATGTAATACTTACGTTGATTGCTATACGATAAATTCAAATTAATATACACGGGATCACGTTCTATTTGCAGTTTTTTTTTTTTTTTAATATGATAGGTACATAATATTTTACTAGACACACAATAAATGCCTTGTTTTAACCACTGTTCACTATTGAATGTTTTGTTGCGTTTCTCGTGCTTTCACCACAAATATTCATTGTCGTCATATTTTTTTATCGTTAGTAACTACTGGAAATCATCATTTTATAGGCAATTAGAAAAATTAATTACGTACTGATTAAGTACTAACTTAAAATCTCCTATGAATGTACCTAATATAATATGTACTTATACCTTTTAGACACTAGATTAAAATTGATAAATGATAATTTAGATGAATTTTTTTGTTGGACATTTTTAAACAACTATGTCTATGTACAATGTACCTAGTTATAAATTGAATTGTTTTATATTGTATGTACTTTTTTTTATTCCTGTAAAGCTGTTTTTAATATAAACAATAAAAATATCATTATACATAAATTAAATAACTTAAGAATAAAAATCATTTTAACAAAATCCTAAAAATGTTATTGCCCTATATTCAACAAATTTAGTGTCACACCCATGATAGGATCACACGGCAGTCAAACGGTTTACTATTATATGAGCTATTTTTCAAGCATTCGATAGTACTATTTGTTTAACTCGTTACTATCTTTTCTATAATTTGTCATATACATCAATATAATGGTATTATATTGTATCAATAAACTATAGGTAGAGGTGCCTATGATACATATAACTATTATTTATTTTTATTTTAATCAAGTTTGTCTTGGATAAATAATATTACGTTTAACGTTCCGTCATAAAATAAAATGATGTCATGATTTAAAAACAATTTCAGAGAAAGGTATTTACTATTAAATACACGTACTGAGTTGCTAAATTTATCAACGAAAACAAAGCGATATTTTTATAACTATGTGTAGATTTATCATAATATTATATTATATTCGAGCACCTAACAGTGTGTAATAATATTATGACGTGTGTGTGGATTTTCGAAATAGATTTTAGCGTTATATAGAGGTTGACAGTGACCGCTCACAAATTAATTATCGTCGCACACACATAATATTGTCGTAGGCATTATATTTCATAGTGTATACTTGTAATCGCTTCTCTGCACTGCAAATTCAAATTATCGAGCAAAATAATATATATATCGTTACACTTTATAGCTATTGTTTAGTTCTATAGCACGGTATTCTACACCACGCAGTAACGATATATTATTATTATGCATGGAACAGCAGGTATATTGGTATATTAACTATTATATCGTGCAATATTATTATATGGTCGCCAATATAATACTGCCTACATACGCGGTTGTTGATTTTCAATTATTATTAAAATCACATTTATTTTCGATTGCTTTACACGGCGGTCACATTTTTAGAACGAAACAGTCATAATATTATATTCTGTATTGCATTAAACGCAGGTTTAAATTTAAGGTATCTGCCCGTTCTTGTTTTTCTTTAAATTATATAAGAAAATTAATCAATATTTTAAATTAAATTATTTATTTATTGTATATTACGATATTATTGAATTCTATAACAACTTTGTAAGTTCGAAAATTAACTTATTGTATTTCTACGTCATACTCGTTTTTAATTTCTTGGTACAGTTTTTATTTAAATTTAATGTTTACATCTAATAAACTAATATTTATTTTTGTTTGAAATACATATTATTCCACTCTAGCCACAGTATTATTGTTACAACGAACACTAATCTAAAAATTATTACGCATTTTTATCTTTTCTCTTAATATATTAATGTATATGAATATACCTTATATCTAATGGTCATGACAAATATCGCCGCAATGATGGAATGGACCCGGTAACCATGGTTAAACCTAAACGCCGTTTGTTGTGTAGCTGAACGAAAAAAATCGTCTGGTGCATATTTTGTTGCGTTTAATATATAGAATTTATAATGTCGAATGTGAATCGAAAAAAATATATACCTAGATGATAGTAAGATGGCTATATTGAATGCGTGGTCTGTGAAAATCATGACCATATTGTTGTACGATATATTATTTTTACTTTCGGCTTTTTTTTTTGTAACCAGTGTAAAAATCTCACGTAGGACCTTGTATTAAATTTTCAAGTTTATTGACTAAGAAATAAAAAAATGTCATCATCATAAGGTACATCGAAAAAAATGTAAAACACTGCTGTAATATTATTCAGAGTCGACGTGTCGGCTTCGGTGAAAGTACAACACTGAGATTTTCTATACCCGGCAGCGTACCCAGTGGATAGAAATAAAGGTCTTCACAAAAATTATTTTTTACAAATTTACAACGGCGGCTACTACATCTATGATAAAATAATATTTATGTATATGTTATAGACGTTTTCAAAAGCATACTTTGAGATCTTATTTAATAATATTTTATTTCTATGATAATTTGTAATTCGATGATTTCTGTATACCTATCGATTAGGATGAGCAAATGAAATGAGACGATCTCTTTAGGTCTGTACAAAGTTGTGTAGTATACTGTATAGGAGCGGATCTGTTTTCACCACTACATTTGCCTATTATAGGCAAGTACGAGGTTCTTATTTAATTTGCCTCAGATTGAGATCTATATACAATCCTATAGGCAAAAACAGGCGTATTACACTCGGCAAACTAGCACGTGTCTCGTTCACGTTTATATTTTAATATTTAATCTAATCGATGTAAAAATCAAAACACGTCATTATCATTAATGTATAATACTTTTATTCTAATAAAAAAATGTTGACAAAAATAGCAGCATATTTTTTAGGAACGTGTGCATGAGAAACAATGACGGTAGACACAACGGCGCCACACAAGCCTATCATTTTTTGTAAGTATTATCTCGGTGTACATTCATGATTATTTACAGAAAATACGCTCTATCTCTTTTGTTATTTCTGCAGTAGGTTCCTGGGTACATATATATATAGTAGTATAGATTCCACACCATTACAGTAAAATTCTAAAAATCAAAACTGTTATTCGACTGGCAATTGATATTAAACTAGAGATTCACTTGGAACCACTAAATTCGTATATTTTGATACTATATTTATAATATTCCCTCCTACAAACTTACCAAAAACACTAAATTCAACGCCTAAACTACAGCAAACCGTTGAGACCCATATTAAAACAATCACTAAAAGGAGGTTCCCAACTCATCGTGTAGTAAACTCAATCCCTATTGGTTACAAAATGTTGGTAACGCATTCATATAACATAATATAGTGTCATTATACTTAGCTATATAGCCAAATTTATTCAACTTTGTAAACACACAACCACATCTTCCACCCTAAGAGTGCCGGATCTTATAAAGTTTATTTTATGTGTACAATACATCTGAAGCATGTTAAATATTATACATAAAAATACATTAGAATTACTTGGGTACTAAGAATGAATCCTTATATTTACACTGTTCGGCGTTTGCAAATAATTGAGTAAATAGGTACTAAAACATATTACGTATATAATATCAAAATTATATTTATATGTTTTATAAAAATAATAATTTATTAAAAACCGTCAAGACCAATTGCGAATTGGTATACTCAAACCTATAATTGAAAAAGTAGGTAATCTCTCTGCAGTAAGGGTTAAGTATATTTGACCATTGAAGAGTCACTCATAAAAGTTACTCTAATGTATTTATGTATGTTTTAAATTTTAATTCGATGAAAGATCATTGCATACGAAAAACGATTTTGAGCGGTCTGCCAGCTTTTATTACTAAATATTTTTTTATGATATAGTTATTTATATAGCTATTCAAGTAATTTATGTAAGGTGCTATTAAAGTGATACGGTAGATTGAAATATTTTTTGCCGTGAACATTCCATTGTACAAAATATAATAATACACGCGTTAAAAACATCAAATATTCACAAATAATAACTTTAAATTATAACAAAATAGCTAAAATCGTTATTCTTTTTTGAAATATTTCATTTCGTTCAAATTCAAACTTAAAGTGTCTGAAAAAAAAAATTGTGAATTTATTTTTAGCTAATAGCCCTATACCATAGGGTTGCCAGATTATTATTACTTAAAACCGGGACATATTTTTAATAATATTGGTTATTGGTATCAAATTTCTTAATCTAAAATTCCTAGATCAAACCCATCTTTTTTAATTTCCTTGTCTTAATTTTAGTTCGTAATAGGATTTTATTATTGGAAATGTTTTCTCTTTATTTCCATTAAAATATTCCGAAGAAAAA
>JACXSJ010000038.1:0-21690 GCA_014851325.1 Pentalonia nigronervosa
AAATAAAAAAAAAAAATATATTCTTAAATAATAATTATAATATAATGTAATGTTTAATGTTTTGATTATTTTAATCGAGTGAATATCTCGACTGTAATAATATTTCGATTATTTTAATCGAGTGAATATCTCGATTATAGTAATATCTCGATTACTAATTACTCGATTATCGAAATCATTCGATTATTCCCATCACTACAATAGACCCTCGGCCCGCTGTTCCGGTTTCGTTTATATTGTTTATCGTTGTTCGGAAGCCGGGCAAGGGGACCATGTGCTCGAAACTTCTGCCGTACTGGTTACGCGGTGGGGTGGACGGAGGAGGAGGCGGAGAGCTCCGACTGCTCGGCGGGTGGCGCGACGACGACGAGGGGATATGCGGCGGCGGCTGCGGCGTGGACGGCGAGGGGTTACGGCGTCGGACCGGGCCAGGTGTTCGGTTCCGTGTAACCGCCGCGCCGCCGAACCAGTCGGCGGCGGTCGGCTATATAGTCAGTGTGTACGCGCAGTCGCCATGCCCCGGACGTGCGTGTTGTTGTCGTTGTTGTCGGCGTTGTGCGCCGTACGTGCGCCCGCAGCCGCCGCGGCCACCGCAGCGCCGCCGCCGCCGTCGTTCCGGTCGGCCAACCTGACGGCGGCCGGTCTGCTGGCCGCCACCAAGTACGGCAAAACGGTGTTGGCGGGCGACGAGATCACCGTGGCCGCCCAAGAGTACGCCGACTGCCTGATGTTCCGCGTGCAGGCCCGGACCCGCGGTTACGTGGCCCTGGGATTCGTGGACCCGATCGCCTCGTCGGTGGACGTGTTGCTCGCGTGGGTCGACGACGAAGCCGGCACCGGACACGTAATGGTGAGTTTCGTCGCCGAACGGGACGACCGTGCGCGACGTGCCCGGCGACGAATGAGTTTCGATTTGTGCAACCGGGGGGGGGTGAAGGGGGGGGAAGGGAGGGGGCAGGTACCCGGGCCGCCCTGGTTGATTGCGTATTTCAAGGCGTGCCCGTCACAAGCGAGTCGCGTGGTTCACGCCCGTACGATCTGCGGTTGCGGGGGGGAGGGCCCGGGGCTCGTGACAATCGGTCGCCTCTCGAGTCGAGCTCGCACCACCGGCGTACACATCCGAGTACAACAACGATGGGCGCGTACGTACCCGTGTGATATTACACCGCAGGGCGTCATTTGGGGCACGAGGTTTGATGCACTTTGGTCCCCTGTCTTTCCGAGTGTTATCGGCGTGCAAACGCGATTCGCGAACGCTGTAAAAACACTCGAGCGACACCGCCGCGATAACATGATGATAAGTCATTGATAGTCTTCCTGCCCGTTCGAAAAAACCCCGGATTCGCAGCAACTGCTGCAGTTTTTGCAGCTTCCCGAAATCGAAATATTATCGTTTTATCGTCACAACACCATCACCGCTACCTATGCGACTTTTTTTTTATTTTGCGCTATAACTTTCCGATGATCGCCGTATACCACCTTTACCACCTACATCGGCCGGAATAAATACGATCGCAACACGTAACATTCCCACTTGCCGTGTAAACCATAGCGATTAATCAGCCGAGTTCGTGAAAAGTATTCCCCGTGCGTGTAGTCTACGCGACGGTTATTGGACAGCAATAATGTGAAAGTGTCCAGTCAAAATATTGCGACAAATCGCCATAATAAACGCGGTCACGTTATCGCACGCGTCATTCTAATGCCGTGCGTGTTATCCGTGTTTTATACATCCAACTTTTATATTGGTGCTCTGAACGTATGTGTGTGAGCTCTGATGGTATTCGTCCGGTATAATGGTAACTAACTAACACAAAAACAGAGAGTTACCTACTAAAGCTTAACACTTTTAAAATATTTCAAAAATAACGTGAAACGGAAAATAAAATAATTTATAGGTATGTGTGTGTGTGTGTGTGTGTGTGTGTGTGTGTGGAATATGCAAAACATATAACGTAATAATATTATGTATAGACCAATAATAGATATTACAGCAGCATAAACGCGAATCAAACACCAATAATAACTTTGGATTGAAGGTATTTTTTTTTTTTTTTTTTTGGGGGGGGTACTATACTAGTACAACTGCCACTTAGATATAATAATTTTATAAATACTCGTACAACTACCAAGTCGTGTATCCATGTATACACTATAGTATATAACATAATAACAATTTTAGATAATGGGACTCATAGGCGTAAATATGTTTAAAAATCTGGAGAGGCCAAAAATATCAATCAACACGTACTATTATACTTACGAATGGTGATGTCTGGAAATACTTGGGGAGGCGAGCGTTCTGGTGAGGATTGTCTCATGACTTATAGCACGGTGGGCCATTAGGCACCGATGACGCCTAATGACAATCGTTCCGCTAAAAGTAGACCGTTTTTAAGGGGTTGGATTTAGGCAACATTCTTTATCCGTTGGGTATACCATGTAAATGTGTGTGTAGTGACTGATCATTGGTGTGCGTGAGTTCCTCGATCTATAGTAAGTATAGCTCCTATACCTACGCGCAGTGAAAGGTCACTATGATTTGCGATTAAAATATTTTCAGCTCCTATACGGCTATGAAAGTCCCAAAAAAAGAAAGAAAAACTCGCCCGGAACCTACTAAAAGCCTGAATTTCATTTTGAAAACATATTTGAATTCTTTATTTCCTTTTTTAGGTTTTGTCGAAAATGGATTTTCGATTTGTTTAACTAGTATAGTACAAAATGAATTATCTTTTTTTCAAAATTCACTTTTACTTTAGTGTTACTAAAAATAAAAAATGAATTTCCTACAAAACACGGACAAGAAGCGAACGAGTTCAAATATTTTTTCAAAATTAAAATCGGATTTCTGGAAGTATATATATTTTTTGTCTTTCTCTTATTTATTGATCTAAATGCACGAAATGACGGCCCGCCTTCAATAGCCTTAAATCGTGTTGTATTTTAATCTGTCGTCAGCGCCGGTGTAACATCTCCGGAAGTACCTATAACCGATATCACACGTTCCGTGGAAACGCACACCTTTGTTATTGGGTTCGTTAATCCGATATTTAGAGCACCCGTATATTGTGTTATTATTATTTTACGGCACGCAATACCTTCATAATTTCGAGTAACATCAGCATTGTCGTTATCCAATGTCCACACAAAGTATCATTCCGTAAACCGCGTACAACATAACCATCAACTACTAATAGGTACCTTTAACAATAACATATACTCTCGTGACACGTTTTATCCACAGACAACGGATAGTAATCTAATGTAGAACAAACAGTGCTTTTTATAATATTATGTATAATTATTATATTAATTTGTCAGAGACATTTTCGTGTTCTCGTCAGTGCATCAATAAAATATAATAAATATTATGTGTGACTGATATATGATACGTGTATACAATTGTTTGAGAAAAAATCATACATACAATAATAACACGTTATCGTGTACATTTTGTATTTTTATTTAATGTAAAATTGTGTTTTATTCTCTCTGTTTAATATTATAATATTTAAATAATAATATATATTGGCAAGACAGTGGTTTTACAAGTCTTATTCAATCTAATGTTTATTTACTATAATCAGGCATACGTTACTTTAATATATGAATTAGGTACATTTTTATTGTTACATAGATACGTAGATAATCGGCAAAACATTCAATTTATCATACGAGTTACAACGTACCATATTGTTGATTATATTATTATGTATAATGTATATATCTATTTAAATTATTATTAGAAAACCGGAGATTGAAATTTTCTTCAATTTTTTATACATTAATTAGTAATCAGTCTGTCACTGCTGTTGTCTATAAAAATTCTTATGTGAAGTTATCATCACCAGTTACTAAAGTTTCCAACAATTACGATCCCATTGAAACATAAATTATTTAAATAATAATAAAAGTAAATACTAAATACGTTTCTATTTGAAAAAACGATTTAAAGAAAAATTATGCAACGAAAGCATTATAATATACAATGTACATAAACAAAACAAATTATGTGAGAAAAAAGTACATAGTTTTCAAAACTTAACAAGTTAAGCCTGTTTTATATTTTTAGGTATTTTTTTTTATATATAGGTGACAGTCTGCATTTTAGTTATTCGTAGGTAACAATTAAATTCAGATATTCAGTAATTGACATTATACTCGCATAATACGGTAATTCCTATTTAAAATGATAATGTATTATTTTCTTTACTGTTAATGATATTAAAAATGTATTTAAATTTTTCATAAATTTTAATTTAATTTTAAATCGAGGTTGGCCAAGAATTAGCTTTATTAAATATTAATAGATTAATTAAAAGCAATTTATGAATGCGTACTAAATAGTAAACACTATAATAATAGGTATAGAACTAATAGTACATATAAGGCTATACTATTCGAGATTATTGAAAATATTAAATTATAGTATTTATTTAAATAAGTCATAAATAATAAATATAAATAATAATGAAGTCAATTATTCGTCTGTAAATAATTGACGCAATACAGATCTCAACAGCTGATGCTGGTTGTGAACACTAAACAGCCTGAACTAAAATGTTAGAGTATCACACTCACTTTTGGGGTAAAATTGTAAAATTACTAATACTCTAAATAAATGTTTATGTACGATGAATTATGATGTTTTGTATTCTGGCAGAATTTTAAATCGCAGTACATATATCTTTATGGACCTGACGGAATGCACGAGAGCTCCTCGTATATTATATACACGTCCTAAACGTGCTTCTATTGGAACACGTCGTACACTCATAAAATATATATGACAACTTGTTAAACGCGTCTTAAAGCGATTATTGGCGTGACAATCATTTTGATTAAATATCTCTAATTTAAAGGTCGGTAGTTAATTGTCTGCAGAAAGACTACGCTCGCATATAGTCGCATTACCTATATACTCGTGTATATATATATATATTAATTATATGTATTGTCACTATTGCAGACCATATTAGACCAAACCCTTCGATGAAAAAAAACCTAAAATTCTATGTGGTTATAGTATCTACTGAATATTGAAATATAAAGAAAAAAAATATTTTTCCAATTTCTGTTTACCTGGTTTTTTTAAACTGAATTTTCGTTATGATACTATACGAGTATAGTAAAATGAATGCATAGAATTAATGCACTATCTGTATCAATGTATTATGAGGTAAAAACTAGAAACTCGCGATAATGATATTATTATTAATTTTCAATTCGCCAAAAAAACATTAACATTATCGTAAGAAGTAATGACAAATAATAAATATTTCGAAATAAAGTTTTCATAATTGAATCCATAAATTTCTGAATCAAATGTAGTGTTAGGAAGCTATGTTATACAGTAAGCTAATGCATTTTCTTATAATTTCTCAATGTACAGCCCTTATAATATATTTTATATCGTATACTAATACTATACAACTTTGGGTGTTTTTTAACTTTTAAAGTTGTACCTATACATACAGCTATACAAGTATAAACTATAAACTTTAGTTTCAAGCGTATATTATTGCAGCCTTAGGTTTCTAACTAATCCACATAAGTATGTACGTTGACATCAAATCTAACTCACTGTTCGCATCCGCAAGATCATAACTAAAAAAAATCTGTATTGAAGGAAATGGTGGTTAAAAATGTAAATCATAGTTTTTTTTTTATTTTATTTTAATGCATTGTATTATTATTTAGTCATTTAATTAATAATATGACAGGTTGAAATTGACCCCCTAAAATTTCTTTTGTAAGTACGTGCATTATCGTATATTGTATACATTATATAAGTATGTCACATTTTGTATCTATCACCATTGATTAAAGATACACAATTATATATTTAATCAATGCTATCACTATGAAATCCTGCAGCAGAATAATATTCATAAGCAATATATTTGTTATTAGGTATATTGTAAGTATATTGAGCCATTGGGGTTTATATTATATGCAATACCATTTTTAATATTAGATTAAAATATTTATTTTTTAATTTACATTTGTACTACAGTAGTATCTTGTGTGCATATTATTATTGTGAATTAAACTCGTTCCGCCAATATATTATAATAATATGCTGCCGCTCCCACGAACGTGCGCTGTTTAATAACGATAAACACGCCACATCGAATTTGGAGACGTGTAGTCGTATTTAGATCTCAGTTTTTTTAATTTTTTTTTTTTTTTTAAGAGGTTAGGTGGAGAATAAAGATACAATTTGAAAATTTAATATTATGTACAAACTATAAAAACGGTGTTTTATGATTGCTTAAGTGCGATAGGTAGTGAGAGGATTGCACTAATTTTCTCCACCCACATATTACACATATATTATATACAAACATACGAGGCCCGGTCGTGCTTGATGGAGGACAATATTAGTTGCAGCTAATGATCATAAGTTACAACTTTTAAATACCACCATCCACAGGGAATGGTAAACTCCTACAGATGTAGGTAATCTCCTACATAGGCATAGTGTTAACTCATACAAACGATAATAAAATAATAATTTTTACAAAAAAGTTAAATTAGTTTTTAAAAAGGTGATATTTATATATTAAATTTAATAATGTTCTCCAGTTTAAATTGTTTATTTATCATAAATAATAATAAAAATCAATTCAACTTTATAAATACAAATTATACTATAAATATATAAATAATAATCGTATTATAATAAATCATTAACCAAAAATATAAACTTAAAAAATATATCTTCGTATTTTGAATTTTCGATATTAAAAATAAAATATCAATTTTGCATTACATATTATACAAAAATCAATTTAGCTATAACTATACGTATATAAATAAAAACTTAAATAGTAGTTCATCATATTAAAATAAATCAAAAATTGTTTGACAAAAAATAAAAAAATCAATAAAACAATATAATCATATGCATTTACGTTTATTTTTGTGACATACTTTAGAAATAAACTCTAAACATGAAATTTCTCCTCGTGTACCTATATTTAATTTTTTGTGCAAGTATAAATTCATATTTTGAAATTGTTTTTGTCTGTGCTGTGTGATATGATTGCTTCTAATTTTAATATATGTTTTGGTCTTTACATCTTTCAAAATTTTCACAAATAAATAAAGATTCGGATGATGATGATAAAAACTACTATTATATCTTGAATGAAAAGATTCACATGCATTAGTAGTCTCATTAGAAAACCACAATTTTAAAGGAAATACTGAATACGAAAAATATAATTTTCAAATAAATAATCACAATATTTTTGTGTCTTGTCGCCATATGGCATATGAAAAATATAAATAAAAATTCATATTTCTTACAAATAATATACAAAGCAATCTTAAATATCGTTAGCATCTTGCAAGAATGGTAAACCGAATGTGTGAATTAAAAATTTTTATATTTTTTATTTTCAAATTGTCATTTTTAGCTTTTTGAGCTTTTCAATTCCAAAATCAAATTCAAATAAAATGTTAGAATGTAGGATATTACCCTATTTTTCAGGTAAAAAGGTTATTCGTGTAGGATTTTACATTTGACCCAGTCCACCACGTGAGCCATATACTATGTTCAGTACGGACAGTACCTAAATACCTAATAAATATAAACTATAAAATCAAATTCGTAGAATACAAAATTTAAATCAATATAATATTATAGTTAGGTACAATCTTTTTTTCTTCAAAACAATTAATTTCATGCAAATTTTATTTGATCATAACAATATGTTATGATATTAAACTATAACCATGGTTAATAATTAAAAATAAATACACGGCGAAAAATATTATTTTAATTATCAATTGTATCCCGCGTCGATTTTCTTTTTCGAACACATTAAGTATATAGTGTTAAATATTTATTCAGTGTACAACACAATCTCTGAGCAGTTTCACGCAATATCACGGATTTCCCGCGTACCGCTTTACCTACATTCTTTTGATTCAAACAGCCCCCGCCCAACTATTCTCAGCACCTGCTCGATCGTAAAACGTTGTCATCGTGAGACTCATTTAATTGTCCCTATCGTCGCCGACTCGCCTTCGGACAATATCACGCAGTTCGCACGATATAATATTATATTAGCTGTAGGAAAATATGATAATATTATTAGGAAAAATAACAATAATAAACTCGGTTTAAACTTTCGAGTGTCGACTATACAGTAACTGTGTAATTGAATCAATTCTGGTGTTTGTAATTATTAAGGTTTAAAGAATATATGTAATGAAATTTTAAACCGCTGTAGAGTGAACGCGTGTCTTGTTGATTTTCCAAAGTTATATAATAACATATTAAAAGCAATTATAGGTATGCAAGTATGTAGTTGGACGAAAAAAGCGACAATCGTGATTTAAGCGTAACCACGTGTGCCAGACCATGTCAGTCTCACCGGCTATTGTTAAATAATAATAATAAATATTACTATATGGTCGTTGGTACCTATACGATTGTTTTGCGTCCGGAAATGAGCGCGATATCTGCAGCCCAGCCTACCTTATGCCGAACACTGCACGCCTATACAATATACGCATGGGGTGAATACGACTATATCATAAGCGCTGTCCACCGTGTATAGTTTTCATTGGCCCGGAGGATATTAGATTTTTATTGTTATTATTATTATTATTCTGATTGTTATTAATGAGAAAAAAAATAACCACTTGTTTTTCCGTCACGGTGTATTAATGGCGGTTTTGAGAAGGGCACGCGCCAGTCTCGTAGAACATCAACGTCAGCGATGCGCAGGTGCTCGATGTAATCACGTCCGGTCATTTTTCTAGTATACTCTTTTTGGTCCAAACTCATTTGCTTGTAACGTGTTTTAAGCTTCGGTAATTTTTATTTGTTCTCAATTCAACTACATAAGTATTAAATTCATTCAGAGAATTTATCCCAAGTCTATATAATATG
Organism: Pentalonia nigronervosa; assembly: GCA_014851325.1. Lineage (NCBI taxonomy): Eukaryota > Metazoa > Arthropoda > Insecta > Hemiptera > Aphididae > Pentalonia > Pentalonia nigronervosa. The sequence continues at coordinate 8,912 of JACXSJ010000038.1, forward strand.
CTATAAATTGTTCATATTAGCGCATTTCTCTAAATTTGTTCATTATGCTAGCAAACCTATTTGCTATTAGTAATTAATGTTCTATTATATCAATAAAATATAAACGTCGATTATAACAAATGATAACATAATAAAAAAATTATATCTATTTACAATGCTTCTTCTAAGTGTTGAAAACTTCAAAAAATAAAATTGTTTCTGTGGACATATGCTAATCTAGTAGTTTTTATGATGATGTCAACTTTAGCTTTAATTGGTTAAAAAATGCATCCACATACATTATACAGTGAATTCTTTCAGTACCAACGCGGCAACGCTTGACAAAGTAAACATTCATTGATCCCTTTCAATGTAACTGGTTTTCGTGTATCCCAAACCCAACAATTCCCACGAGATTTGTCGATCGCTTTACAATACCTGGGGTTCTTTTTCTCGTGAGAAAAATAATATCATTTTATTATTGTTTTGAATGAATTCGGTGATTTTTTTTTTATTATTGTTATTACTATTACTCTACATTGGGTACGTAATAGTATATAATATATATTTAAGTACACGAGCAATTATTCTTGAAGATAATACTTTTTTCCGCATAACTTTATTTGAAAACAAAAATCTTTCAAGATATTCTTTTACTTATAATAAAATATTACACAGGAGTGTGGTAAAAATATCTATAATAAATATTATATTCTACATCAATTGAGTAACTATTATAAATTATAGAATAGTTATCAATTTAAAACGTATATACCTACTAACTAATAAGTCAAATGTACAATAACTGTATATTTATATTTGTATTTATAAATTGACATATTTAATAATTGTACTTGTACATTTTAATAATTAGTAGGCATACCTACTTATTCGTTTAAATGAAAGTACTACTTATTTATTTGTAAAAAAATCGACAAGTGTCGTTATTATCGATACGAAAAAAATAAATCACATAGATGTACCTATATAAGTATAATGATATTGTACATGCGGTATATAAATATATTGAAATATTTAACATGGCATAATATGTAACATAATCTGTAAAAATATATAAATTATAATTCAAAAAGTAAAATATCCAACCGTCAATTATACACAAGCAAATTTCTTACTAAGAGTAAATATTAAATAAAAACCAATAAGTAGTCAGTTGTAAAAATAATAATATCTAGATTCCCAGTTTTTTTTTTTTAATAATAATTAAATATAGTTAATTATAATAAAATAATACATTTATATTTGTACTAAATTATGCGTAAAATATTAATAACAAAAAAGTATTGACAACATCAATAAATAAAATATAGTAAGGCAAATCAATAAAAATTAATAGATTTCACTTTCCGTTAAGAATAATGGTCGAACGTCATGTAGGTACACTTGTGTTTTTTGTTAGCCATATAGTTTTTTGAATGTTAAGTGTAGGAATTTCAAAATATTTAGATTCCTGTTTTGTTCTAATTGTATTCATAGTCTTGTGTTATACGAGATGTTTCTCATACCACACTATATTATTAAGTATAATAATTATAAACAAAAAAACACTAAATAGCATATGTTTGCCATATAAATTATAAACACTTGTTAGTTGTTACCATCTTGGAATCGACTTTACAATAATGCATTATTATAAATCACATAATAATATATATTTAATTTGGTATCAAATAGATAATAATACTGTATCGTTCCGTAGGTTTCGTGGGATATAGGATTCTCATGTTTTCGAGTTTAAGCATGTGTTTTGATTAGCATAATTAGGCGGAGTATAAATATATTGGAGTATATAAACTAAGTATATTATCATTGAAAAGAATTTTTGTTTTTTTTTTAGATACCTACCTATGTAATAATTATAATATTAATATTATATTTTATCAGTGTAAACCTTTTTGAAATATAAATTGGTGTAGGCAAATCGTTGTTTTCATAAATTTTACAATAGATTTTGACTACTTGTATCATATACGTATAATAGTTGGACTCTTTAACATAGTTTATAGGTTAGTTCATTGTTATTTATGTTTTAAACAAAATACATTTTATATAGGTATAATAGAATGTTTAAAAATAAAAGAATCCATTTCATCATAATAATATTATTATGTATCAGTCGAATTAAATATTTAGTTCTTATAACTTTTTTTAAATGCGTCACGCAATATTAATGAAACCATGTGTTTTTTTTTTTTTTTTGTTACACAGGATATGCATGGCAAAACTGAAACAGGTCTAACACCGGAAAAGGATGTGAGCCAGGACTACGAGCTACTGGCTTCCTTTCAAAATGGCTCTCATATGTCCGTCGTCTTCCGAAGGGCTTGGGACACCTGTGACGTACACGACGACGTGGTATTTGGGGTATGTATTTGTAAACCTGTATTTTCTAAGATATCGTTGGAGTCAAATCATAATTTATGTCTGTCGAGGGTGTATATAACCATAAAAACCGGTTGTATTATGTAAAAATAGTTTTAAATAATAGTAATAAAAACTGTAAATTACTTAATGAAGATTAATAATGGGAATTTGTCGAGATAGGCTTGTTAAATAGTTTTATCGAATGGAACCAAAGATTTCCCATAGTTAAATTTGTTAATAAAAATACATTTAAAAGAATTGTATACCTAAAAAGTAATGTAAAGTACCGGCAATATGCATATTTCCCTTGGAATACAGATTATAACTGTATTTAATATACATTGAATTCATTATTACTACATTATTTAATGTATTCGGCTATACATTTTTTATTTATTTTTATTTGATTTATTGTGTCAACATACTTAATGTAATTACATATTTACAGAGTTACAATTTACCTACACATTATATTTTATTGAATAATAAAAGAAATCAACTTGCCTTATATGGTTAGTCTTTCTAAGATTATTTTGGATAAGCGTGGTTTGAACATAAGTTCCGATTTTTTTCGCTAATTTTGAAATGAAGAACTCTTTTGGTTTTATTTAGATTATCTTGGAAGCCTTTAATTGATTAATTGTCCGTGTTAATAAATAGGGCGATATCCCGTGCCATTAAGAAGCTGTTAGTTTTGCATGAAACAAGAGATGCTTTTTTGTCATTTAGTGCTTAGAAATTTATTTTGGAGAATTTTTACTATTTAAATTTTTATTTGGGAAGTAATATTCTCACATAAATGTATTTATTAAAATATTAAAATATATATACATATATTTAATCGTATAATAGTGTATTGAGTGTTTATATTATGATATATCAATATATGTTTAAAATAACATCTAAGCTAGAATTTAGAAATAAACTTAGGTATAAGTGATGAACACGTACAAATAAGAATATTTAAGTATAATAAAAGACTTATGTGACAAAGTTGATAACAATACATAACAAAGATTGACAGCTGATAGTCTATGTTGGTTTTAAATCTGCTCGGGAAAGATATAAACAACAATGTGTGACATGAACGAAACAAAGATTAGTATCTACCTGTTCTACCTATATTATTAGTCCAGTGTCCGACACACCACAATTATAGGTTTAAGGCGTCCAAGAAGAATATTAATATATATTACTTAAGCATTTGGATTGGGCTATCAACGGATCCGAATTTTTTTTCCCAGATAAACGGTGGGAATTTCGGGTTTCAGGACGTCGTTGTCGGTGATCTTCAAAAAATCGTGGCGGTTAAGGAAAGCGTAGTAGATCCGAGCACTGAAAACGATGAAATACATCGCAAACACGTAGTACAAATAGCATAAGTGTCGGGCGTAGGCTTTCGATGAGAGCAACGATGACTTGCGGACAGCCAACAGTACTTCTTGCGTTCGGTTGCCGTCTACATAACACGTGTAATTACCGGAGTCGTCGCCAACGAGTCTGACCAAGTACAACGTCCCGAACGTGTCTAGTAACGCTCCTGACGTGTCGTCGGCGGTTGACTCGGTTTCGGTTAATATAAGTCCATCTTTTCTCCACGTCACCTGACCCATAAAGAGAAGCGAGTCCAAATAAGTTAGTGAAAATAATGGTCATGATCGCAAAATTAGTGATAATCGCGATATTTTATACAGTAATTTTAATGCACTATAATATGAACAGCTGATGCTAAGATTTATGATATGATATAATACAATATGCTCTTATTTCAGTTGCGGTTATATAACAGTGTAGTACCTATATCATTACTGAAATTTATATTCTAGAAAATATAGAATTAAAAACCTATCAAAATTGGAAATTTTTCATTTGTTACTACATAACGCATTGTAGTTTTCGTCATGTTATGTCCAGCCATTTCGGATAGTACAAAATTCTGCGAATTTTGTCGATTTTAAAAACGGGTATTTAACAATTTACACACCGTCATATTTTCATATCTGATTAAAAAAATTTATGATTAGGGTGTTTAACATTTTTTTCCACATAATCATCGAAAGTTGTGTTTTGTATAAACTATTTTGTTAATAAAAAATGCAACATCTTTCTAACTTATTGTGATAAACAAAGATTGGAAAGTATTAATTTGCCTCCATTACTTCAAAAATGTCATAACTAAAAACTAATTAACTAAAGTACTTTTTAAGACCTGCATCCAAGCGTAATGTGCATTTATTAGAACAATTTGAAATTGGAATGTTACGTGAATAAAAGAAGAAACAATTATTAGACAAATCAAATTATATATTAAAGACTTTGATAATAAATTCGGTGATAATTAATAACAAAATTACATAAACTACAAAGAATCAATGATTTACAACTTTGCGATACTCATGATACGTCCACGGGACGACCTGTAAAATGTATAGTTTTGCCTAAATTGCCCGTAACATAATAAAAAATATTTCAATAACTCCGTGTCTCTGTCCACGGTTCGCAATATCACTAGTCTTATCGAGACCTAATGAAAAAATATTATACATCAAAGACCAGACAAATAAGGGAGATCACTGTCAGTTTATTTCGAATTGTTAGACATTTGTTGTTTAACGACAAACGAAGTGTGTACAATAATGACTTCAACCAATATCTATAAAAATAATAATACAAAGAACGCACGCAGCTCTTTGCAGAGTGATTTTCCGTGGTATTCGTATTATACCAGAATGTGACTGAATTAATTTTGATTACCACTATAATATTATTATTATTATTATTATTATTATAGATGCTCGACGGTGCTATTGTTTGATATACAGGCTGTGATTAAATTTGTGCGTCTCTCGGGTATTTAGATTTTTCATATATTTTTAATATAATTCTTTACTCCGTATACCTATAATTTTATAACTTGAGTACTGATTAAGTATGGTATATTGACAGCATACCGAGTAGAATAATATTATATTATGGCGGAAGATAGAAATAATTATGTAAGTCACGTTGATCGCATAAAAATTCAGTGAAATCAATTCATCGGTATTATAGAAATTACAAGATCTGCACAGCTACCTCTGAACAATAATAACTTTAAGTGAACGACGCCAGTCCCACCTCTATACAGCCATCCTCTGCTCACACTCCATATCACAGCAAACGGACTGTATGATTTGTCAGCTCTCGTAAGTCGAAGGAATATACCTTTTTATCGACGGTCGCTTCGGCGCACACCAATGTCAAACTAGACCCTTCCTCCAGCACAAATGTGTTCCTATACTTGGGAAGTCCGCGCCTGTTCGAAAGCTGACAGTAGGCGTAACATGTTTCGGCTAGTAAAAAGTCGGGCACCGTGGATAGCTTGGCGGCTAAACCGAGCGAAATCGACATCACCGCAGCAGGTAGCCCGATAGATCTGAAAGCTCCAAACCGGTTCGATATAATGATGATATTATGTAAGCGGACGCTTTGTACAGTCTAGTATTATGATATATTATTATAAATTATTATTTACGATTTCCATACATCGTAAAAAATCACAATGATGAGAATAAAAAGTTATTATCAATAATGACGAATACGGCTGTAACATATTATAACACACAAGCTCTTCTTCACTGGCTGTGTCTCGGGAAGTTATGTATGATTTTACTGCAAAGTGTCTACATTCTGATTATGTAAAATATTTTTATTCAAATATTACAATTATATTTTATACTTTGATAGTGATATATTACGATTTTAACGGTAATATTTTTAACTAGACTAGGATTTTTAAAATCCATTTTATACGGAATTTTATGTTTTTTCCACCCCCTTCACCCAGATGCAGTTTAAAAATGAAGTTAATACTAGAGTAGACAATAAACCAACATTTTTGATGCCTATGATAACATATAGTACTATGCACATATTATATAATATTACCTACAAGCCATGCGGATACCGCCGTCGAATTGGACTCGACAAGCTGCCCTCCGATACCGCTTGCCCGCACACCCGTCGCACGGGCCCCACGCATCCCAGTCCACGTCCATTTTCCAAACTCTCGGGAAAACCTTGGCGACCGGTGCCAAGTACCGAGACTCATACTGCATCCATCCTGTCATTGAATCGGCCGTCACCGCTGCGACATCGTTCGCCGGCAGTAGGTCGAGAGCAAACTCGACGTGTTCGTCAGTCCCTAGGCCGGAACACGAGTACCGGCCGGTGTCGGATGAGGTTAAGTTCTGGATTACCAGGCTATGGTCTGGCATCATGTACACCCGGTTTGACTCCATCGGATCCGACATACCAAGCACTACTTCCTTCCGACCCTCGGAGGTGCCGTTCGAATATAGCATTCTATTGGCTCAGTATCGGCCATGAGCGAAAACAATATTACCATCAAAACAATTATACATAGAACCGATTATATAACTTACAATTTATATGAGATAAACGGAACCTTTTAAGGGATTACACTACTATAATATATCTGGAAAATGGTTCGGTGGAAAGTAAATCACATAAAATTCAAGAACCATCAGAATCAGCGGGATTTTAGATTTGCAACTTTAATGGAGATTTTCAGAAACGCAGTGACAGCCGACAGGAAACAACTGCATTCTCGAAATACATACAATCTTATTCAAAATGCATATTTGTTATCTATTTATGGTTTCTTTACGACGTTTCCGAATATCGGAATAGTATAGCTTACAGGAATACACTATACCGCCTATAATGTCTATGTATATTCGATTCATATAGATAATAAATGTACCATATTTGATTGTTCTTAAACAAATATTAGATGATTTACAGAAAATAACAATAGCAAAAATATTTATTGCCATCAAGACTCTTTTGAATCTAGTCCTTAACCCTCCACGTTTACGTGCATTGTTCAGTACACCCATAGACTTACGCCCGGTCAGACGACTACAACAAGCTTTGCTATACGTGTTATATACATATTACACTTATTGTGCCACTTCTTCTGCATATACGTCTGAAGCTGAGCTATTGCACTAGGTAATGTTATTTTAATAATATATAATATTATAATAAACCTGCGCGAAGTGTACCAAAACCGGGCCTGGCCTTTATCCCTCTCGCCGCAAAAGTTGCACAGGAATGCTATGTCCGAGCCCAGAGGCGCGTCTACGATTCTCAGTCGATCGCCATTGTGTTCACCCCGCGACTCGGCCCAAGGCCTGTCTGCGCACATTTCTCGTCGATGGCAATCGCCAAAACTGCAGTCCGGCTGAACGAACCCGACGACGATGGTGGCGACAGCGGAGAGGAAGAGTAACGTTTCTTCGACCATGTTGACGGCGTGACGGTGGAGGCGCCGAAGAATGACAATAATTTATGTTTTGTTCCCTTCACTAAGACATAAAACTATAAGTAATAATATGACGCACAAACCGTATTATATGCAAACGCGGACATTATATGACGACGTGATAGGTACGTTTTCTTGGCAACGGTCGTCACGTGAACGTGATACGAATGCACCACGAGGAGTGTCATCATATGATATAATATAATAATATAATATACGAATAACTATAGTTATATTTATAATAATAATATCATTCGTTTTGGACCGGTACGTATCTTTATAAAACAATAGACGCGGTCGACGGCCTTCGATCTACATAATATAAGAGTTGGGTTTAAGTGTTTAATATATAAACATAATTATATTAGGTATACCTACTTATTACTTCATAAGATCATAGTGATAAGGGTAAATTAAGTGACCATACGTTTGAAAACATTTGTTTATTTATATTAGTATATTATATAAATGGATTTTTTCGGAGATTCGCGCATTATCAATATTATTCTAAAAATCAATTTTTTTTTTACATAAAAAAAATATCATGTTATACTTACATTACATTTATTGGTTAATTTAAAATTAAATATTATGTAGGTATTTAAGGTTCAATTATTTATAGAAAATAACATAAGCCGTAACAATTTATGTATAATTTTTCTTAAAAATAGATGTAATAATAATCTGTTTACAACTAAGTTATTAAAAATTTTAAGTACGCTAACCCACACATTCGCATTCAGAAAAAAAAGTTTCACAATCCAATGCTTTTTAATCATTATTTTTAGGTACAACGTCTTATTTAGAATTAACGCTGAATTGATTTAGGATAATAGCGATAAACACGTTATATTTATTAATATAAAATATTTTCAATATATTTCAAATATACTACATACTGATATGTGGCTTAATCTAACAAAATGGTTGTGGACCGGACGTCACACATACACACACACACGCACGCGCGCGCACACACACGCACAGTAAAAAATGCGAATTTTCGTCCAATATAAAATCCTGATAAATAAACGTAAAATAATACCTCACATGATTATCATTATATTGGATATTTTGTAGTTCTTAGGCATACTCTTCAATTTATGAACTTCTAAAACACTTTTCTTTGTTACAGTTAATTTAATTAAATAATAAACTATGTTAAACACGTATCCCTGCAGTTAACTAAACCATCAACTATAGTAGCCACTAGCTATTATACGTACATGAATTGTATTGTATCTACTACCTACTTGATTTTTCAACTACAACTATTTTTGTTATTTTATAATTTAGAAACTAATTGTTTAATTAAAACAAATTTTTTCTGTTTAATAATAATAATGGTACCTACCAATTACCATTTGGTTTAGTCCATAGCCACATTAAATATGCACAAAGGAACATCATTTATTACATCTGTTGAATTCCAAAGAATCGTGGGAATTTTTTGTATTTAAGTTTATATTACTAACGTCTATCTAAGACAAATCTATGTAAACTATACAAAAAAAAAAAAGAATTTTACGAAGATAACGATCAGGGATGCCCTGTAATTTTGTTCACGTGTAGGTACTTATCGAAATGCAAATATCTGAACAAATGTATAATAAGAACTGGTACATTGTATACTAATATAAATATATGTGTGTTTTAAAATTCTTTACGATTTATCTGTTGTGTTTTACATTAACGTTATGTATATATCTTAAATGTAAACTTTAGAAACGGTTTGTATGAATGCATTGGAAAAAAAAACCAAATATTTTTTTAAGTATATTTTTTTAGACACTTCAACTATCATAATATTGAGTCACCACCATCCAGTAAGTTGAAATAATCTTCTTAAGAACCTTTTTCATAATAAATCTAATAATTAACTACAAACTACTGTAATCTTATGACTTTAATAGTATATAAATTATAATATATGTGTAATTAATATAAACAAACGAATAAATTGTTATAAATTATAAATCACATGTGTAACTATATATGTATTATACTATTATATGTTTACCAATTAATCATACCACTTAATTTCATAATTATTATTTAAAGGATTACATTTTTTATTAAAACCTGAAATCATTTTAATGTGTATAACTGCTTCTCGAGTCATAATAGATTAATTAAGCGTAAATGAAATGTGAAAAAAATATTGATAGAAATTTGTGTATGTTGTAGACTGATACCATGCGTATGTTTTGGACTATGAGCGATCGAGATCCGATCGACAGACAATATACTGATGCACTGAAGTTGGGCAGCTCGTGGAAGGGTACTCAAAGTTTCCATCCGAGGGGCCCAAAGTTCAAACCGAACACGGATTACTACAAGAGATGGGACGTCACCATGGATAACGTAATCAAACGAACATAATAAAACTTAATTAAAAATTATATTACGGATGAAATTATGTGTAACTGTATTTTTTTATGTTTTGCTAAATATTTTAGTTACGCATTAAAGACGACATTGACACTTTGTACTGGTGCAAAATTTTTAGAGCTCCAAAAATTTTTAAGAAAAACCATATTGTTGGGGTGAGTTTATAGTTCATAATATTATAAAACGATACAAAAATATTAACGAAATATACACTAGACCAAGCGCATTCTCAAAGAAAATATAAAAATATAAAAATTTTTTGTCTTTTAAAAAAATAATGATTAAAATTTTATTTTAATTTGTAATATTATGATATAAAAGGTTTCTACAATATCAAAAAATGACACATTTTGTATAAAAGATTCATACCTATTTAGTATTTCCTTTTATTCCGTACCTTTTATATGTAAATAATGAATTAAAAGTTTAAAACTAATTCGCCCCTCCCTCATAAACAAAACAACTGTTTACTCCTACATTACCCAGCCAACAAAATTAGGTAGGTAAGTGGATACTTATAAGTACACGCACCTTACCCACATAGGGGTAATACATAATAAAGGGTTAGGTAAGGTACATTCGTCGTTACTAGAGACAAAAGTAATAAAATTACATTACTTTTCAATAATAATTTATTATTTACTAAAACTTTCACGTGACAAAAAAAAAGCTTTTCATTTTCGTTGCCTATACTTAGAATTAATTTTAATGAAATAACATAAACCCGTTACACTTTCGTTAGCAGTACCCATATTATACTATCCAACGCTGAATTAATAATACATACAACAATAATTGTATATAGTATGTAATAATACACATATATAACAGTGTTCTGAAATACGTATTTTGCAGTTTGTGCCTTTGCTGAACGACGACACTCGGCGACTTGTCCACCATATGATCCTTTACGAGTGCTACGGCGGCCCGGACACAATGGAACAGTACGTGACTCTAAAGGGCGCCCAGTGTTACGGGCAGGGCATGCCAGACGACTGGAACAAGTGCGTTTCGCCGGTGGTCACGTGGGCGATGGGCTCGGACGGCCAATTTTTGCCCGATCACATTGGCGTGCCGATTGACGGTCGCGAAGTGTACTACATGCTGGAGGTGCACTACGACAATCCCACGCTGAAAAAAGGTATAATAACAATAATTAATAATATGATAACATTAATAGTACAAGCCGTATAGGCATATATTGTTTTGTGTGGTAAAACTCGAACGGTTTACCGGGTACAGGCGGATTTTTCCGCCCCGACGTTTTACATAGGTCAGTAGGTATTGGACATATTATAGACGCGTAGGTTTCTTTTCAGTAAAAGTTCTCGCCAACTCGAAATATGTTACATAAGTTTTGAAAAATGGCCATTTTCCTCGAAAATAATTGTCTTGGAAAACTACGAAAAGCTAAATATAAATAATATTTTATACTTTGGTCTATTGAACTAGGATTTATATTTAATCGCGAATTATGATGCACCAACTAACGTTAAAATGTAAAAGCGATCATATTCACGTTTCAGCATTCATGATCGATAATAGCATACGTAATATTTCAGTGATGGACAACTCGGGCGTTAGGGTGTACTACACGGAGTTTTTGCGCCCAAACGACGCGGGCATCATGGCCGTGGGCATGGCCGTGTCGCCGATGCACATCGTACCGCCGAAGCAGCTTGCCTACAGGACGGCCAGTCTATGTGACAAGGACTGCACGAACGTCATATTTCCGGAAAGAGGCATAAAAATCACGTCCGTCCTATTGCACGCCCACCTGGCGTCCAGGCAACTCAAACTCCGGCACGTCCGGCACGACCAGGAAATGGCTACCATCGCGCAGGTATTTTATCATTGTAGTGTATTACTGTATTGTATGGGTGGACGTCCAGCTACTATGCGCTTATCGCAATTACCTGGACATCTGGATATATAAATCGGAATTCCGACCGAAACAGTAATAGGTATATTATTTACAATACTTATAGTGCTTACATTTACTTTTGAAAATAAACCACGGTCGAATTCTGTTAAGCTTCATTAATTTCTGTTAAATACAATAATTTGATGGTCATTGGTTTGTCTTTCATATTTTTTGTGAGCGATTAGAAAAAACAATTTTTTTTATTACCGCTTTTTACAACTGCCGTACCTAATATATATTATGCGAGTTTTGTATGCCAATATTGTTGTAGTTTTCATTGATTTTGCGTGTGTCTGTAATGTATATTATAATTAAATTAATACCCATACATTATTTTATACAAAGGACGACCGTTACGACTACGATTACCAACAGGCGAGAGAATTGTCCAAAGAAGTGACCGTGTATCCCGGTGACGAACTAATCACAGAATGCGTTTATAACACGGTACATCGTCCGCAACTAACGCACGTGAGTATACTATTATTATTTATTAATGATTAGGAGGTGTTCAATACCTACGTTAATGACTAAACGACATTCCGATAACGTATGCCACGGTGTGGTTTTACGGGGCGCATGTAAACTCCACCGATTGCGACCTTTTTTCATGTAAACTCCACCGGTATGTTTTTTTTACCTGAAAAAAAAATGTAAACTCCACCGCTATATTTTTTTTACCTGAAAAAAAAATGTAAACTCCACCGGTATAATAATGAAATAGAAATAATAGAAATAATAGAAAAATGAAAAATATATAATTATTAATAA
>JACXSJ010000038.1:21790-107580 GCA_014851325.1 Pentalonia nigronervosa
GCTATAGCTATACTAAAAATAGTTTTAATCTGTGGATTTTACCATCGGTGGAGTTTACGTGTTTTCAGATCAAAAATACGTATCGGTGGAATTTACATTTTTTTTCAGGTAAAAAAAATGTATCGGTGGAATTTACATGCTATAAATCCAACCCTAAAATCGACTACCTGTAAATCGGTGGAGTTTACAATCGCCCGTTTTACGGCAGAACATGCAGCCTTCAGCTGCGGTATACATAAATACAGTTACAGTAATTGTCTATACAGTGACGCTCAAGAGACCTAACCTAGCCTAAACTACACATTCGGTCACTTTAACCAGTATCAAAAAATTGATGGTTTTACAGGGAGGTTATTCGACCAAACAAGAGATGTGCTTGGCGTTTGTCACGTACTACCCGCGTACGCCACTGGCAAGCTGTTTCAGCATGACGCCGGTACCGTTCTTCTTCGAAACGTTCGGCGTCCAACAGTTTTTGGACTACAACATGGAGGGCGTGGAGAAAATCTTCTTGAAACTGGCCGACAGCACGTAAGTGTAATTCATTTACCATACATAATATTTCATTTCATGCCCCTCGTCGTTTCTTGTTGCGATCGAGGACGTCTGGCATAATAATATAAACCAAAAATATTATAAATACATTTATTGATTTTCCTGCATCAGCCGTACGTTCAAAGGGGATGAGTAGAATATATTTTAAAATAATTTTCAGATTGAAATTATTTTAAGGTGCATAATTTTCCTCTTTTCGACCAATCACCCTACTACTACTACCGCCAACCATTAAAAACTACACGTGCATCACTGTCCGTGACATAAAAATAACAATACAATATGATGTCGAGTAACCTTATTCAATTTTTGTCTAGGACTAAAAATCCAGCTACTCAGACGACTACGACCACGACAACGGCGATGCCGGCGTTAAATAACGCGAAAATATTAGACGAACTCAACCAGGCGCACATTGCGTATCTGATGAAACCACCGTCGTTTACGATTGACGACGATGACGGACAAAATCTGTTCAGGGATTTGGAAATCATGGAACCCGTTGAATTCCAGAACAAAACTTTCCAACAGCATTTGGACAACTTGCCGTGGGAAGACAGCCTGTTAACCAAAAACATCGAAAGGCGACTGATCAATGGCAAACACATGACGTTCTGTCGACTACACAACGACACGTTGGCCTTGGTAGGTTTCGTTTATACGGTAACTTTTGTGGTGTTCCGTCTAAATTTACGATTTGTTTGCACCTGTCAGCAAAAAAAAAAATAACCTTAGCCAAGTATCTACCTATATACTTATACCTACATTATTATATAGGCATTGTCGTTCTCTCAAGAATTTGACTAGTCTGGAAAACCTGAACTTGTGTAGTTGCACATGAATATAATATATCAGGGATCACCAAACGACGGTCCCTGTACAAACTTTATCTGGCTGCAGACGGGAAATATAATTTTTAAATTATTTTTTTTTTTTGATGCTGAAATAAAGACATTTTTATGAATTCCCCTTATAATTATTTTTCAAGCACTGGTGATAACAGTCAGAAATTATCTTCAGACCACTGAGTGCTGATATATCCATAATATACTTATATTATTTTCTTACACGCAGCATACGAGTAGAGTTGGAGTACTAAAACTCCATCATCAAATTATATAATAGGTCACGATTCACGATGTCATTAGAATAATATTTCATATTTTCGTGTCTTTACTAATAATAGTCGTATTGACTATGGACATCATTATTCATGCATGTAAAATATATTTAAATTAAAAATGTATAAGTATAAAATATACACTCAGATAAATCACTGGGAAATTTAAAAAATTGACTTATTTACCATTGAAACAGGCATGAATTTTTATTTTATTTATCTAGTGAATAATGAACTATACACAATTTCCTATTTACGTATGAGATATAGTTAGATTGTAGGTACGTTTCTATACAAAGCATATTATAATGAATACTGCTATAGTACACTTTAAAACAAAAACTGTTTTTAGACAAATGTAAAAAAAATATCATTGTTGTAAAACAATTAATAGTGTTATGACGCGTAATGTACTATCTATATGCTCCTAATGGCTTCTGACACTGATTTGTAGTTTTAATAATTTGCAGATGATGAATACGTACTTGTTTCCGAACTTCACGGCGTACATTGAGCCAAAGTCATCAAATGTTGCGTGCGATCCGTTATCGAACAAATTCGAAAACTCTGCCTTGACAGTACAAAGTTCCTACGTATTGATTTTATTAAGTATCGCACTGATTTATGTATATTAGGAACAAAAATAATAATTATTATTATATAATAACTATAACTATGTAAACCTCTCATACACGTTGTGGTCCAGCTCATAGATTTAAGTACATTTTACCAAAGTCACATTTTTGTTTATATTTTGTATTTTGTATTTTTTTTAATAAACGTATTATTTTAAATTTTGTAGATAACATGGTGTTTATTTATCGATTCAATTTTCCAACTAATAACCAATGCATTGAGCCATTGTGATAGATTATGATTATGTTAGTGCCTAATCATAAATTAATTAATAAATTAATATTTAAATCACTAATAAGTAATAATATTTCAAAATATAAAATATGATAATTATCGTAATACTTGATAATTGACTTAAATATGAATTTTAAAATTTTAAAAATTATAAAATATATAGAAAATGATAATCCCAACATTCAATGAAAATTTCAAGTGTCTATGGTCATTTGTTTTTTAATTACAACAAAATAAGAAAATCGTTCCCTGAGAATTTCTTTAATAATTTCATTACTATCTACTTTGTTTAGAACATCTTTATCTATTGCCATTAGCATAACAATTTCTAGTTTACTTTCACTTAATATACTACAAAGTCTAGTTTTGATATATTTACCAAAAGAATCACTCTAAAAAATTAAGATTCTTAGATAATAATTTTGTGTCTTTATATAAGTTCGTACCACACAACTTTTTTGCAATGAAAACATAATATTAATTTAAAATAGTTATTTGAAGATGCAGACCACCGGAAAAACTCCCAAATTCCTGGCAGAAATTTTCCTGCTATTAACACATGTTTCATAGTGCACACAGACATTTCTTAGCAACCACATAATATAATATACATTCACTTATTTACTTGTTTTTTTTTTTTTAATATCCATTTTTAATCATCATAACTAAACAATAATTTATTCTATTTTAACTTAACTATTAATTTAGAATATAAGTTATAACAGCCATATTTATTATTTCTATTTAAGATTATTTTTTTTTTTGTAAACTGCAAAGAAATTGTACTGATTTGTAACAAAAGTACATGTTGATATTTCAAGTAATGTTTGCAGAAGAAAAAAAATAAATATAATTTTCTTAATGTAATATTTTGTGTTAGATAACTTTCTTCTACACCATCATTTTTGAAAAAAAAAAACAGCATTACAAAACAATTTTAATGGTGTGTATAGTGTTGTATTGTTTAATCTCGAGTCAGTCAAGTCAAGTAACATCTGTTAATTAATACTGAAATTTCAAACTTTTTTTAGTATTAATTGTGTGTAAGGGGAGAGGGGATTTATGGTTTTAGTAACATATTGGCATAATGGTAGTAAATATGCTTGGCATTATTTTGTTTTTATTAATCAACTAAAATTATGTGAAATATTAAAAATTGCATGAAAAAAAAAATTTGATTTTTATTTTAACAATTAATTACCTATACAGTTTTTACAGTGTTGGTGAAAAATCTAGATAAAAAAAAGAAATCAAAGGTGGAATATGACACTTATTATTCCACATTTAGTGTGGGCTCACTTCTAGACACTTAATGACAAGATAAACTGGAAACATACATCTAGTTTTTACTTATTGATCTAATTAAGGCAATAATATATTACTTTTACTTCTTTTCATAAATTTTAATAAAATTGATACGACAAATAAAATAATTGTAAACAGTGACAGAAATATTAAAAAATTAACAATGAATTATACAATTTATGTTTATTTCAAATATCAAAAAACCATGAAATAATTTGTTCAGTTCTCCAATATAAGCACAATTTAAGCTTATTGTATATAGATTATTATAATTTATGAATGTCAATTAATATTATTAACAAGTCTATCAATGGCAAAAAACCAAACCCATTTTTTAGAATGTAAAATCAACATATAATATTTTCATGAATAAAAACATGTCAAGATTATTTTTTTAAAAATGTTTTAGGGCATTATCACTTGTTAACACTGGTACTCCAAACATAAAAACAGAAGCCCTGAAAAACATAAACATAATCAATTTTTTTCAAAGTATAAAACAGATAGTCAGAAATATTGGGATACATAATATTTTTCATTGTATAAGTACATAATAGTTACCAGTTTTGACTCTACAGTTATACATTATATGATATAATATCAGAACAGTGATTTAGAGCAATAGCCAATAACATTAACACTTATAACAACTTATAAATAATAGCAAAAATGAATTATAGATTACTTAAAACTTGGATCAAGATAAATGATAATACTTAAATAACTTTTATTAGATTCCTTTATTATATGATGTATATCAGGTATGCCAAACACATGCCCCGCCATTCATTTTTTTATGGCTCGTAGCTTCAATGTTAATGGACAATAAAATATACAAATTAAATTAATGTAAAAAAATTATACAATTTTTATTTTGTGTCACAATTATGTCAGAGAGAGGTATACATTAAGTTTTTTTGTCTTATCTTCTAATAAACTTTAATTGAATAAGTATAATTGATAATATATTAATTATAAAACTAAAAATTTATATTGTTTTTTTTTTTGATACATTTTTATGTGAGTGAATAAACTATTCAATATAATTGGCCAGTTAATACTGAGTTTGACATGCCTGATGTATATTGGATGTTTTGATGTCGTAATATTATTAATGTACAATCATCTTAAGATGAAAAATAAATATATTAATTTATAGATGTAATAGTTAATCTGAGTTTGAGCAATTATTTTTTAAATCTTTTAATGAAAATGATGTGGCTCATTGCCTAAATAAATACTAGCATATCAATTAAATAACACTTACTAAAAAAATTTAATTTTAAGAAATTAAATAGACCCTGTGTAGCAGAAACACGGAGTTGATTACAAATATATTATTTTTAATTATATAAGTTGATTTAATTTTTAACAGTAAAATGTTTTTTTATGCTGAGATGACAACACTTTATCCATAATATTCAGAATAAATATATGTGTACTTAACACAAAAACACATTATAATATATTAGTTTCAATGATTGTTTGTATGTCATAAGCAATCTACCATACTAATTATGATCTATAACTATTTTTTGGCTAACCATGACAATAACTCAATTATAGATGAGCGCTTTTGCCCATAATTATGAGAAAAATCGAATAAGAGACTAACAATCCATTTGCTGCAGTGATAAATGAAAAGTATACACAACTTTAGATTTATTAATACATTTATTAACACTTTCAATCAAAGTGAACATCTTACAGATCCACTAAATTAGAGACAGTACCGAGCAAAATTAATGTTTTATGTATATTAAAAAATAAAAATATGATATATAAGTCAATATATGCGATAACATTATGATTGAAAGTCAATTAGTATGATAGAGATCTACGCATCCATCAAATCACTCAATATTCAAAGACTTTATGAATGATATGAAAGCAACTTTTGGGCGAGTTATTTATAATTATAATTTTCTATGTGGGTAATAATATTTTTTTGATCAATCAATATTTAATAAAATTAGTAATCAATATAATTTAATAAATATATTTTTATAAATTATTTTAAGTATTTTAGATTTTGAGTGGAGCGAGAAATACAATGATTTTACAATGATGTTTTTTTTTTTTGTGTCTGTCAACACGTTTAAGAGCAATAAAAGTTTTCCGATTTTCTTCATTAACATATTTTCCGGTAGGAAAGTGAATCTAGTTGGTACTTTGAAGGTCAAAAATAAAAAATTCTCCATAGTTTTCAAATGCGCCAGGTAAAATAATAAAAAAATTAAAGGAAAAACAGGAAGTCAATTTTTAAAAAAACAATTTTGTTTTTTGGTGTAACATCAAAAGTAATCACAGTAGATATATGAAATTTTCACAAAAAGTTTATATAAGCAATTTCCAAACAATGAAATTTCCAATATATTTCGACTTTTTTTTAAAGTATTTATAAACATGATCAATTTTTGGTTTTTTTTTATATTTTTTTATTGGGATCAATAAAATTTTTTTTAGTTTGTCAAAAAATTTGAAAATTTAATACAAGGTTCTTCATAACTTGTAAGTGAAAATTAAAAAAAAAAAATGAGGGTAGGTCTCTTAATAGTTTTTTATAAGCGTTTAAAGTTAAATTTTTGAAAAAATACGTAAAATCACGAAATTTTGCAGTTTTTATTCATTAGGAAAATCATAAAAATTGTTCTATTTAAATCTTAGATTTAAAAATTCAACACAATATTCTCTATAAGTTTTTCTACCTTTCTATAAAAGAAAGTTTATCGGAAAGTCAAACTAACTTTTTTATGAATGTTTGAAATTAAACATTGGATATTCACCCATTTTCTCTGGGAATGATATTTTTATTTTAATGTAATTTAAAAGAAATAACTATAGACATTTGAAATTTCACCAAATGTTTAAATTAACATTTTCTATACACTAAAAAAATTAAAATATATTTTTACAATTTTTCAGCTAATTGTAGGTCTAAGAAATTTTTTTCTTTAAATATCGATGAAAAAAATTTCATTGGGTCAAATTTATTGAAAATTTAATAAAAGATTTCTTGTAGATTGTTAAAATATCAAATAAAAAATAAAAAAATATATGGGCACAATTTTTTTTTATAAGCATTTAAACATCAAATTTTGACCAAAATTCATCATCGAACATTTGCAAATTGTTTTGTAGTTATAAATTTATAAAACATTTAATTTTTATAACTAAGGATTGAAAATTAAAGACAAGGTTTTTCATAAGTAGTTCATAGTGTAACCAAAAAATGAAAAAAAATGTATTTAATAAATAATCTTTTATAGACATCTTAAGTTCAAATTTGAACGAAATTAAATATTTAAATAAAGAATAATGATGTTATTTATTTTGTTGTAATTTAAAAATATTTTTTGATGGTTCTTGAAACTTTTAAAGTATATTATTATATTTTATACACTTAATTTTTCAAATGCAATGTTTTTAGCAAAAATGAATTCAACCTACTCTATTATTAATAGTAATATTTTAAAATAGGTACACATGCGTAGCGAACATCTTTCAAACCCTAAGCAAATAATTTATATAATGACCAACTCACTATCCCCTCCTCCGACCCACCCACCAAACTATATAAAATTTGCTATATGCTAATTTAGAATTTTTGCTTTAGACAGTGATCAATAATTTAGTATAAAAGATAATACTCTAATAATTAATTATACATGAAATAGTGATAATATAATTAAAAATGTCAATTAATTTAAATGACTTTTGAAGCTTTACTGTATAAAACATAAGCTGTGCTAATATGTAAATGTATTATTAGAAAATAAATTTTATAATGCATTAATTATAATTAAAATTCAATACATAAAAAATAATATAGGTATATAGTAATACCATTATTATTTTACAGTATCACATAAACATACATTTATTTATTTATTTAAATAAAACAGCTATTTCCAGCAACTTAGAAGATTTTCCTATTCTTTCCAATGCTTATTCTAAATTAAGACTAATAGTACTCAATAACTAGCCACCACTGCAGTATCTACGGACCTGAATACAGGGAAAATTTCAAAGAGCCAAGGGGTACCTATCCTCCCTGAAAAATTTCTTGGGCTAAAAAATTGCATTAGGTAAACGTCGTTCACTACGTCATTGCACATAGTTATGTAGGTTGACAGACTGTCTTTACTCAGAATTGTTTTTTGTATACAATGATATATATTATCAAATACAAATTTAACATTCATGAAAATGACTTACTTAATCTATTGTACAGCAGAGCGTACCCACTTGTCAACCTTTTTTTGTATCTTTACAAATATTTGTTGGTAAAATAGGTAGATTGCTTAAGATACTGTTACTCAATGTGTTATATAAATTAATTCAAAATAAAAAATAACATAATAATACAACCATATTATTGAAATAGCAAATGTAATGACTAATGATGCTTTAATTCAAGAGGAAGCACACCCATATGTATTATCTGTCTTACAAACGTATAACATGGCAAATTATACAGTCACAATAATCCATTTTACTTGGTTATTTTTAAAATTAGACTAAATAGACATATAGCATTTACAAGTATGATTAATATCTAAGCTATGTTAGAGGGTTTTATTGATATTTAAGTTTTAAAGGAAATTATGATAACTTTAAAATTTATTTTTCAAATGTTCATAACTATTTATAGATTAATATTAAAAATATTAACTAAAGACTCCTAGATGCTCTGGATAATAATCTTATCTTAAATGTTATAATGAGTCAACTTACTCCAATTTTAAAAATTTAAAAATAATTGAATAAAATGGATTATTGTGAATGTAAAATTTGCTATGTTTATGTTTGTAAGACTGAGACAACACGTGCATGTGGCGCCCTATTAATAATAATTATAAGTAACAAACCAATGATAATCATTAATTACGGCAAATATCAAATACATCAGAAGATGACATTCATAATGATTCATATTAAAAATGCACTGTTTTGTAGTAAGGTCACTGGTCAGTGTTATCCACATTCAGCCACATGTTAATAATATTCTGTAACATAATAATTGACATTTTAAAGTTGTTTGAAACCAATATAATCAATATAATAGTCATTTATATAATTTAACACAAAATATTCAAATATTTTTATTACTTGATGTTTTTACACGAATTCATACTCTTAAATCAGACATAACTTTCTGTATTTTAACTATAAAATACATATTTGTTGAAATTGGAATAATTATTTAAAATGGTAATTAAATAAGACTGGTGATACAATCATTAATTACTGATTGAAAATGGCCATTTCCAAAAAAACTATTTACCGCACGGATTTAACCTTGACAACCAAGTTTTCTTGATTATTAACGTGTGGCCCATTTCAATTCAATGATATTGAAATACACACAGACGAACAAATTAAATGAATTTAATATTTGTTTACCTAAGAATGAGTATTTTACACGAATCGCAAACGCACCGGCTTCGTTCAAATAGTCCTCGGAACATTGTACGCACCGAACAGTGTACGGAAATATCACGTTTTCGGCAAACTACGAGATCGGTCGGCTGTAACGGTCAAACTAAAAAACACTTAACTAATATATAAGAGAATATAGGGACTACAAAATTAGATGGTATTTATTATACTTATTTTTATTTTATTTTAATATAATTTTTTACAATGAGAATTACAATGTAATGTCATAAGATTATTTGGGCTTACAATATTAATATATTTTAGTAATTTAATCAATACATTAACCTAACTGTAAAGACCTTTGACTATAAAGGCTTACATTCTAATTTTCTAAAGAAAATTTGTTTTAATAACTCGACAAACAGAAATCCCAGAAATAATTGTTAATATATGATTGATGTGATTATAGTGATATTGAAAAAAAAACATAGTCAATGAATCTTACAATAATTCTAGAAAATTATTTTGTTTACATCTAAGGTAGAAAATATGAATCAATATAAACAATCTAAGAGCCCAGATAATTTAACCTTTTATGTCTAATTCCTATAAATAAAATAAAATTGTAAGTTGTGACACTAAGAAAATTATAATTTTTAATTAAACCTAAAAAAAAAAACCTATGTAGACAAATAATCTTATTAAAATTTCATAAATGTAATTTTGGCTCCTTAAAAACTTGAGCCGATATAAATAAAAAATTGTTGACGGTCGGCGATGTGTGAGTGTACGGTTATCCGATCCGGCGACGCGAATATACGGCGGCGGCACGATAATATATACACGGTTTTTTTTAATACGGCGTGTAACGCGACGAACCGCGAGATCCCGAAACTCTGACGGAAAAAGAAAAACATAATCGGGGATTAACCAAATAAATTTATATATACATACACACACACACATACAAAAATTAAAACAATATTTTAAAGTTTATAAACATGCGCAATTAAATTATTTAAACAATAATCGTTTATATAATATAAAAAGCCAATAAATTGTTAGCTTAAGCAAAAAGCAGTATACTATAGTTCGTTTCATGCTATTTTTTTATGAAAATAATAAAAGATATCTCAAATAATAATTCAAAATTGTTGAGTATTTAAATATATTAGTTAAAAAAAAAAAATTAATATTATGTACTATTGACTCGAATTTCTGGTTTTCAAAACATTAAAAGGACGTTATAACCCAAATGTGTTGTTTCTATATTGCTATCGCATTAGATAGCAAACTTTGTGTTAAGAAAATTATGTTTTACTCCATTACTTTTAATATAAGAGTGAATTTACCTATTATCAAATTTAAAATAAAGGTAAAAATTTTATCTAGGGCACATCAAAAAAGGTTTTTTTGGTATTTTGTTTTTGTAGTATGTTTTAAAAATTTTTAAATTGTAAATGTTGGATATAAACTATGAAGTCCTCTTAATATAAGAAATTATTAAATTATTGCCAAAAATCAAAATTTCATATTGTTCTTATTATTTGTCAAGATAAAAGAAAGAAAGGTTTTGTCAAAATAAATATTTTCCCATAATATCCATTAATTTTTTTAAATATTCGGTTTCCTTTTAAAGGTTGCCACCACTACCGCTGCAATGTGTGAGGATCTTTAAGTTATAGATCTTAACTATACATGAAATGATGATTATGTCACAAAAAAATGTTAACTTAACTTTTTATTTTAATATACATAATTCTTATGTATATTACCTAACTTTTTTTTTAATAAAATATTCCAAGAGTTAAAAAATTAATAAAAAACATCTTAAGGAATTATTTAAAAATATTTAAATTGTTGAAGTGTTGCGAGTAAAGCTAACTAGATGTTAATTGTTAATTAAAATTCAATTTTAAATTATTTTGAGATTATAAAAAAATCTGTTAATATTAAGTGTAAATTGTATGTTTTGTATGAAAAAAAAACCTACCCCAAGAACAAATAAATTATGGTATAATATTAAAAATAAATATAAATTATGCTTTTTAATGATTATGTATGAGAATTTAAAATTTGAAAAATTAATATAAGTAAACTATACTCTATTCTATTTAAGAATTACCAAAAATTGGTTTTGGTTCACACATAACTTATGACTAGGATTTGGTAATAAATTGATTTTAAGTTATGTTGCACAATAAATTATTGATTAATTTCAATCAAAAATAATTTGGAACATTTTTTTTTTTAGTCAACTAACACAACTTAATGGGTACAAAAATAATTATGAAATTATATAAACATTAAAAACATAACTATTATTATCAATAATATATATATATATTTTAATAGTATTTTATTATTTTTATAAAAATTATATTCGATTAATTTAATTATTTAATTATTCAATGAATTTTCAAAACTTAATTGTCTATGATCAGAAATTGATAGTTAAGTCAACAATAACCCAGCCCTATTTCTAACAAACAATAGTAAACCAAAAAGAAGATTGAGTCATTTAAAACAGACAAGACAGACGAGAGGTTAGGTTAAGTTAGACGAGACAGTTTATTCTTATTTGGAATAGAGTATATAGCATGTATTTTTATTTATTTTAGAATATAATTATAATATTAATTTTATATAATTTTATTTGGAACATAATCAATTTATTTGTTTACTTGAAGACATAAATCATAAATGATATATTCTTATAACTGTTTTCATTCCAAAATTAAAAAAGCTATAAAGAATTTAAGGAAATCTAATTAATGAGAAACTTACCGACGATCATCATATGAATCCCTAGAGAAATCGTCATATGCATGAGATGAACTATTAAATGGTATACAAATATAAATATTATGTTGGGAATATATACATAGTGTAATTTCAATACTAACGATGTACGACTACTTGACAATGGTGATCGCCGTGTGAATACATAATCTTGGTCACGCATGGTTGTTCCAATACGTGTGGATGATGATAAGTAATCACGACTAGATGGCATTCTTGGCATTCTTCTATCCATGCCATAACCATCAGCAGCTGTTCTCATAAGACTACGATCATAGTAACGGTCATACAAGCCTTCAGTCTAAAATCAAAATTATTAAATCAGTACAAATTATAAATTATTAAATATATTTAGATACTTACTTCATACATATGTCCACCAAGTTCAGAATGTGATAACATTGAGTAATCTTCCATCTAGAAAAGTAAAAAGGTATAATATTATGTTAAAAAATTATTAAATTTTAGGTAGGTTATGAATATGAATAAAATTAACTTTAAAGATATATATTGAACTTAAATTTTAAAGTCAAACCTAACCATTTATTTGTTTTAATGAACCACAATAATTACTTAGATCATAAACTCTACTACACTTGTATTCAAACTAAGGATACATTAAATATGTATTTAACTTAAGAAAACAATTTTGTAGTGAGTAATCAAATTTATAATTAAGTTTTTATTCATTAAATATCATTAGGCTAATAAAAGTTAAGTACATCAACATAGGAAACTAGCGATGATATATAGGAAATAACAGAAGACAGCAATGTCAATAATGTGTTTATATTTTAATTTTTTGTTTCGATTTATTAGTATACGTCTGAAATAATCAGGGTATGCAACAACTGGTATTCTCAATTACTAAATACCAGTAATTAATTAGTTCACCAATTAATTAATTAAACAATATTGCAATTTAAAATTTATTAGTATATCAAAAATACAAACTCAAGTCATCAAAATGTATGCATTCTTAGTAACAATAATTAATTTTTATAAATAAAATATATGTTTTAATATTATTATTTATTTAATTATTTTATACATGTAAATAAAAAAGCAAGTTTTTTAAGCTTGATAACTGTTCTGGATGGAATTACAAGAGAGATTCTAATACAAACGCTAGGAGCAATAGCAGGTTGCATATGTATATATGTATTTTGTTTATACATCCTCCATGCATACTGGATTATTGCAATAGGAAAAAATTTAAACAGTTATATAACTATATCTTCTATAATAATGATTGTTACACCGGACAATGAGAAACTAATATTTTTTGAATAATAAACTAGAATATCTGGATTTATTTGGCTATTGCACTGGTACTTCCAATTGAAATGGTAATAACCCTTCGCCCCTTAATGATATTAAGTTATATTTATAGAATATGTTGCAAAAATAAATGAAAAATAAAGTTTATATTAATATAACAATGACCATATAATTATTTTCAAAAAAAAAAAAAAACCAATTTTAAATGTAATAATTTGTGAGGGATTACTCAGTTTTCCAAATTTGTTCAAGGTTTAAAAACTATTAAATTTATTAGTTAATTATTTAATAATTGATTAGTTAATTCAGAGTAAAACAGTTTAAAAACCACTGATTAATCTTTAAATTTTATGTTTTAAGTTTGATTTAATTTTATACCACTAAAGATCCCTTTTTAAACTCAAAATTAAAACCTTAAATCTAAAATAATTATTAAACTTTCAATTATTTTTTCCAAATTAAAAAATCTAAAATCTAAATATTAGAAATATATCTTTAGAAGATTGGGAAAATGTACATTTGAGCCAAAATTAAAAAATATTAAAATATATCTTTAAACACTACCAGTTTAAATAATATTTACCCTTGTCATGTCAGTTTTTAAGCCGGTACCATAAGAACCAAGAATGCGATCACGAACAAATGATGGTGGAGGCGGTGGTGGATAAAGCAGGGCACGTGGTGGTGGAAGTGGTGGTAAAGCATCTCTTCCATAGCCATACCTAAAAAAAGATTAATTAAAATACAAATTTCTGTTTTTTTTTTTAAAATGATGGCTACGAGTTAAAGAACAATGTGCGAAATAAGTTGTAAGGCTCACCCTTCACGACTGCACTCCCGAGACCAATGGCCACCCTTGCCGCACCTGAACAAAATTTCCCATTTAATTTTTAATGAAATTCATTTCATTTTTATTTTATACATTAAACAAAACATGTGACTAGCAAGTTACTTCTAAACACATTTTCTTTAAACTAAACAAATAATAGTTTATACCTATAACACTGTTCTGGCATGCCCATTCCAGGTCTCTGACGAACACGGCTATTTGAAATTTGCACTTTGATTGGTTGACCATCCAACATATGTCCATTTAAATCTTTTATGAGTCTGCTTACATCGGTTGAATCAATATGCTAAAATTCAATAAAAGACAATAAGAAAAGTGATTCAGTGACATGTAACAATACAAATTTTTTTTAATATTATGTTAAATGAATGAATAGGTAAAACTTAATATTTGTAATTGATACATTTAAATATGAAAATATTAACAAAGAAAAACACAATTAATAGATTAACACTTACCACAAAACCATAAGTTCTAACAATATCACATTCAACAACAGTTCCGTATCTACCAAATAATTCTCGTACTTCATTGGCCTTTGTTGTTTCAGAAAGATTTCCTACAAAAATTTTTGTAGTTGGGGTATTGGGACCACGGCGACTAGTAGCAGCTTCAACTTTCATGGCTAAATCATTAACCATTGTGCCATTCAAAGCTTTGATAGCTGCACGGCCAGTGTTATCATCATCCATATGCTAATTTAGAAAATTCAAATGTTTGGATGAATAAAATATAAGGATGTATGTTATGTATTGTATGCAAATTAATTAATTGTAATTTTACTTAAGTTCTAACACCACAAAATAGTACACAAATAATATATTAATTTATAAAAACTTACAACAAAGCCAAAATTTTTCATTACATCACATTCAACAACTTTGCCATACTTCTCAAACAATGGTCTGATATCATTCGATGTGGTCTTTTCAGAAAGATTTCCAATAAAAATCTTAAAAGTTCGCACACTACTGTTGTTAAAACTAGTATTACTCTCAGTATCGGATGGCATTTTTTCTTTAGCTGTAAAACATAATATTAAATAATTTTAATATTCATTAAAAAATGGAGTTAGTATCTAGTGTGATTTACACACTAATAAATATTTTAGTTGGACGACCTTAGATTAAAATGGGGTTTTTTGTGAGGTAAGAGTTATAAAATACATATTTTGAAAAAATTTTAAATGATTACTTAACCCTTTGATATATAGATGTAAAATACAATTGACAACTTTTTTTAAACATACTAACACTTACAAATTTGGATAGACTATTTTAGAAAAATAATGTTTAATGTGTTTGCATTAAAATTGCTATTTTAACAAGGTACTAAATTTAGTAAGTTAGAATTTATGAATAATCTTAATTTGTTTTTTTAGTTTTTGTAATTTACTTTAATTTTACTGATTCATACATGTAAGATAAGATAAAAATAATCTTTATAAATATTATGGTATCTAGTTAATAAAAATTAAACATTACAAATTTGTTCTTTTTTTATAAATATTATACAGTGTTTATTTACATTGCATTTGTGTACAAATAGTTATTTAATAATCCCATGAATATTAGCTAATAAATGAGGTTAGTTTAAATTTCTGCTTCCTCTTACTTTGTTAACTTTGAGTAACAAGAAAAAACGGTACACGTGTCGTATGCTATCTACAGTCGATTTATTGGTGTCGTATGCTATCTACATTATTAAAGTTATCTACACATTTTTCCATCCTATTTTTAATGCGTTACCAACTACGAAACGATTGTAATCGTATATGTTGTGTCTTGTGTCGTCTAGTATGTGTTTGGTGCTTGATAAACGATAAACGTGTTTGTATTTGTATTTTTGTGTTTATTTAAGTTTTATGAAAATGAGTAATTTAGGTGATTTATACAGAAATACTATTTTTAACGACGAATCTTGTGTCAAATTTTTAAAAGAACGTGGGTTATTACCGAATTCAAATGTATGTACTAAATTAAATGCTACAGATGAAGTGTGTGGTGGTGACATGAAAAAAACATTAAAAAATAGTTGAAAACGAGATGCAACTGGTCAATTAGTTAAAACTAAATACATGCGATGCCAAACAAGAGGTTGTCAAAAATGGCAATTAATACGTTCCCAAAATCCATTTTTTACCTACGTGGATAAAAATGGGAAAAATAAAAGTGGTTTGAGTTTATGTGAAATTATTGAATTTGTTTGGTGCTGGGTAAATAAGTTTAAAGTCGATCAAACCGAAAAAATAACTGGCAGAGGTCATCATACAGTGTCAGATTGATTCAATCTATGTCGAGACGTGGTGGTAGAACAGTTTAAAAAACGGGGAAAAATGGGGGAAAAGGATTAATAGTACAAATAGACGAATCTATTTTTCAAGGGAAACGTAAGTACAACAGAGGAAGACTTCGCCTTGGAGATTGTAAACCTGTTGATAATGAAGATACTGATGGTAATACTACCGATACTTCCGAGGATAATTCTTACAAAGAAAATCATAACTATGATAATACTAATTATGGCAGCCGAGTTCAAGGACCTTGGGTGTTAGGCATGTGCTGTTTGCGTGAAGATGGAATTTTGGAACGCCGTTTTTTTATAGTCAATAAGAGGGATCGAGATACATTATTACCAATAATAATTCAAGAAATAGAACCAGCATCAACAATTCATTTAGATGAGTGGAGAGCATACAGCACTTTAAAAAATCATGGTTTTCTTCACCAAACTGTTAATCATAGTAAGAACTTCATAGATCCGCATACAGGTGCTCAAACTCAAACAATTGAGTGTTTATGGAGACACCTAAAGGTCAACTACAATATAAGATCACGTGGTGTAACAAACCTACTGGAAAGTCAATTACAGTAAGAATGGTGGCGTTCAGTCAATCCAACCAATACATTCGAAAGATTTTTGAAAGATATAAAAGATACATTTTTATAAATCTATTATAATTTCAATGACAACTGTATAACTACAAGCTCTAATAATATTATTTAGCTAAGGTAATAATACATTTTTTCACGTAGATAGCATGCGACACAAGTATTCATTTTTTGTAGATAGCATACGACACGTGTACCGAAAAAACTTTTCTAAAGTAGTTGAGCAAAAAATTGTCATGCTATTTATGAACATTTTAATTATACTACACGTGTGTATACCCCAACAAAATAGTTCCAACATTTGAAATTTTCTCTAAATGTGTATTTAGGTATTCCGTTTTACCTCTTAACAATCTTATTTAAATACAAGATCATCCAGCTAAAATATTTATTTGTAGGTACCTCTCTCTTACTGTGATTAATATTAAAATAGTTAAAAAAACGAGTAATTACTCAGATGCTAAAAATATTGTTTACAATACCAAATTATCTTCTTGGGTAATAATATTTAAAAGAGGTTGAAAGTAAAGAGTCAACAAATGATTAATTATGGTAAATTAGTCGTAATCATATAGATTTTTACCAAAATATATCCCTAAGTTTATGTAAGTATCAATGTTGTAAAGTCAAATATTTTATATAAAAAATGTGTTTTGAATAGTATTGTTGTAGGTAATCAGTTGAGTTAAAAGTTAAAAACAAATAGGTAGAGATGAATATACAATGTCTACATTAATATAACTAAGGAGGGGGTTTTAGCCATCCCAAAATTATTTATAATCCACTAAGTTTTTTGATTAAACATAAATGAGTAAATAAAATTCCAAATGTTATTTTTGCAATTTTCTATAATTTTCTAATTACCTATTAAGTACGTTTAATAAAAATAAACACAAAAAATAATTAGAGGTAGTGATTCAGTTTAAACCCCTAGTAGGTATAAATATTTGGAAACAATAAATTATATTTTTAATAAAAACATCAATGTGTATTAATTGTTTTTATCTAGTATACATTAGTCTGTATGCTGATTGTTGATATAGGTACTTATGTGTAAACATATTTATAATTAGTCTTTTTGAATATATTTTTATTTCAATTTTCACTTTTGCCTAGAGGAAAGAAATATACCTAATATAGATTATATTACAGTAATATTTATAAACTATAAAGAAAAAATATCCGTGAAATGTTTTGTCGATACATTATGAAATTATGTACAAGCACCAAAGTAAAATAACATTAACTATGAGATGTACCATTAATAACAATGATACCAATATATAAAATCCTTTATAAAGTTAAAGTACAACAAATTATTTAGAAATATTAGCTATGATTTACTAGCCCATCTATATTTTACAAAGGTATATTAACAAAGTAATTAATGTTAAAATTTGTTTTATAATATTTTTTGGTAATATCATGTACATTCATATAAATTAATGGTGTTATCTGTGTTAATTGTTTCTAAGGTGACTGTCCCCATATCTTATTTTTGCGATTAAAATGTCATGGCTTCCAGCTTCCCCACTAACATAAAGACCTAGTTATATATATGCATGTCTACCTGTTTGAAAAATAGTCAGTTAGTCCTCAGTAAACTATAATGTAGCTACTTGTCAAATATGTATGATATGCAGATAGATAATACTTTTATTTTATATCAATATAATATAATAGTAGTACTTAATACACAATAATTCTCAATATACATTTGAGAATTATTTGAAAGACTCCTGTTTGGAAATAAACTAGGTAGCACATTAAAGATTAGCTCTAACAAAATAACAAATACTTTATGGAAATTGAGTGAATAAACACTAGGTATAGATACATGTAAAGTTTGATGACTTACTATTTATTGATGAGTGCAATATCACATACACAGATACAAACGATATAACATTCAATTAGATTAAGGTTTTAAAGAATAAACTCAACCATAATTTGAAAACGATTCTTCCACACAGACAAGCTGATGACGAATTACGAATATCAAATTCAATAACGAAACATAGACTATCGAGCTTTGGACAGGCTCTACGAGGAATTTACTGAGAAACACCAACGTCCAGCACTGGTACACTTAAATCGCAGTACGCAAGCACATTATTATCGTAACTCCGTTAGCAACAATTGCGCGCGTGGGACAATGCGGAGTCGCGGAGACCGGGCGGCTTATAATACTGACCGGCTGTCTCCTCGGCAACGGTGTCCTCTTCAGTGGTACAGTCAACCAATTGTCTGCCCCGTTTGTGGTCAAAATCTCGCATTTCTCGTCTACACTGTGATGTGGATCGAGTGTTGTTTTCGTTATTTACAGTATTGTCGTGTGCGTTCAAGACAACAAGGGCCACCACGTCAAACACTCACCACACACGGACGATACACAACAGAATGCAACAGCAGCAGCAGGAGCAGGAGCAGCAGCAACAGCAGAGACGGCGGCGGCGTAGGCGACAGTCAATCAGTGGCTGTAGCGTAGTTGTAGTGGTGTGCACACGGCGGCCAAGACGAATTCACGTTACGACAGTGTCTGGACAGCAAAATATGTACAACTACGGTAAGAAATTAATAAAAAAAAAAGTCATGAAAAAAATTGAGTCGTCGACGTACGAATAGAACACAAGAGAAGGCGGAGGTGGTGGGTTTGGTGGGAGTCAAAAGAACCAATTCTCGGATAAAACGTCAGTGTTGAGTGTACGAAATACCTAAGTTGATGTTTGTGTGTGTGTGTGTGTGTAGAGTATAAGTTCGTGTGGGCACGGTATAATTGTGTACCTCTGTGTAAATACGTGTAACTGTGTGAGTACTGAGTGACGGTGTTGTTGTTGCATGGAGCGCAATGAGACGCCGCCGGGAGAGGGAGCGATTGCGCGACGTCTTTACTCGTTCATGGAACAACCGATCGTTTGCCGCCGTCGCCGTAGTTCGTTTCTTCCAAGGAATCCGTGCGGGACCACAATTACACCACATGAGCTGTTTTGAATGAAAAATGTGATGGCCGAAAGCTTTAGGCTCTAAAATTACTCTAAATAAATATGTATTTCTCATTTAGAAAATGATTAAATATGCTTTCAATATATGCATTATTTTTTTTTTAAAAAAAATAAATTAAGCAAATTAAAAGCCTTAAGATTATCAGGAACATTTTATAGGCAACTTCTTATGCATTCGGCAATTAGTCATGTCAGTAGTTAATTGTTACTCTGTTGGTCGTCATTCTGAAAAAATAAGTGTAAAACTGTAAACTATATACTTATTTTTTACATTTAAATATTTTATTAAATTAATGTTGAGCTGGGGCGCTTGGCATCGTACATCTTATAATAGGTAATGTTTTTTTCCCAAAAATACTGTGTATTATTAGATATATATATTTTTTTATTAGATAATGAATCTAGTAGGTTTTTTCAGGAGGTCAAAATTGAAATTTTTAATAACGTCAAATAAATGAAACAAATAACCATAGATACTTGAAATTTTTATCCAATGTTTATATTAGCATTTTCTATACATCATAAAATTTTCAAAATATATTAACTCTTTTAAGCTTCTTTATAAGACAATTTTGATATTTTAGTTTTTTTCTTTAATAAGATTAATTACAAATTGTTTGTTGAGTCAAAAAGTTAAAAAATGTAATATAAGATTCCTCATGAGTTGATAGTAAATGAAAAATATTAAAGATACATTGTCATGAATATTTATTGGATAATCATTAAAAATTCGAAATTCATCAAAATGAACGACTATGAACGAAAGTATTGTTCATATAATAAAATATAATTCACCAAAGATACATAAGAAATAAGGCTTACATCTTCAAAACTAATAAATCGGGGATTTTAACACGATGTTTAAAATATATTATATTATATATCTACTAATAAACACTAATATAGGTAGGTAGGTATTATTGTAGTATCAGGGAAAGAATATAAAAGAAAATCTTAAAGCAAATTAAAGTTTTAACAAAACAGACCAAATATTTCAAAAGAAAAAAAGGTCATCAAAAGGCCCAACGCATTTGAAAACTATTGGAAATTTTTTTACTTTTGACTCCTTCACCTCCCCAAAGTACCAGCTTGATTCACTTCCATACTAGAGAAGATACCGATGAAGAAAATCAGTGCATTTTTACTGTTCTAAAACATGATAACAGAAACAAAAAAAAAAACAACATAACATCGTCATATATTATTTATATTATTCACTTATAACTTAATACTGATGTATTGTATAATTGTGTACATAGGATTCATGGCAATAATAATTAAAAAATAATTTAAATAGTTTGATAATTGCATTGTGTACAGAAACTCATAATACACATATCATAATGTACATTATGACTTATGAAGAAGCTTGTATTACGTTTTCAGTGTTTTACCGTGTATACCATTTTTTTATTAATATTTATCGGTAATAAGCTTTATAAATTAAAACATTTCAAATACGTTTAAATAGGTTAAATATTAAATAAATGTAATTATATATTTTAAAGTACGTAATTATTATAAATAACCCCTTTTATTATTTGTTTTCTATAACACAATGTTTCAAAAATTAGTATATAACTAATTGGGATAATATTAATAAATTATTGAACTAAAATTAACACACCATAATATTAAATTGGCACTATAATAATTAATAAGTACAAACTAGTGACCTTAATTGTCAAAGTCTTAACCCCCTCCAAAAAAAAAAAAATTAATAAGTAATAGTAATAGTAATACATCTTTGTATAATTTATTAAAATGAAAATTAACAATAAATAATTAGTGTAATGTAATAATGTTTGCCCAATAGTAGACTTATTTTAAAGAAGCGTTTTCTAACCTTTTCGATCTCGCGACACACTAATAGATAATTATATTCAGCAGTGGCACATTTGATGCCGATTTTTTTTTTTATTTTTAATATTATGCTTTTATCATATTAATATCGTATGTCAGTGCATTAAAAGTGAAAAAATTAAAATTTTGTGTTTATTTCAGGTTAGAAATACTCATGTAAGCCCGTATTTTAATTTATTACAAAATATATTAAATTTTTTATATTGATTTGGAAATCAAATTACGTGATACACCTACGGAGGCTTCACGGTACACTAATGTACCGTGGCACACCGGTTAGGAAACGCTGTTTTATAGATTAGTAAAGAAATGTTATCTTCGTTAAATATAAAACTCATAAATCCTTGAACAATATATTTTTGCGTTTTAAAACCTTTTAAATTTTTTTTTTTAAATTATTAAAACACATTTCACTGTGAGTGCACATGTTTTCCTTCTATTTTTTTTTCATTTAATAAACATAAGTTAAATTATTATACTTTTTAATTCTCTAGCCAGCTAGAAGGAGTGATCTCTATAAATAATCGTTACCTAGTTAAAAACTAGTCAAACTTCGTGTAAACGTAATTTTACATGAGACTAAAGCCTTAAGATGGGTTTCCGCAAATACTTATACGTTTGAGTGTAAATGTATACTGATGAAGTTAGTAAAGAGGCTATAAAGCCCCCCCCCCCCTTGAACGAATCGTGTTTTAGTATAATACTATTGACTTTTAACTATCAAGGTTTTACTTCAGTATTAACAAAATATCTAAATGTTAATGTTAACGGGTGTAATTCCTATATGCATACTCAATTTATGTACCACATAATTTAAAATGTTGAGTGGAACGAGCAATATCTTGATTTTAAAATGATGTGTTTTTGTTGTGTCTGTTAGATCTTTTGGAGCAGTAAAAATGATATCTTAAAATAAAATTTCCCATAAGTTTTTTTATCTTTCACAAAAAAAAAAGTTTACCGGAAAGTCAACTATTTTTTATGAGCGCTTGAAATAAAATACATTGGATATTACACCGTAATAACTAACGATGTCTCAAGGAACGATTTTCTTATTTGTTGTGATTCAAAAAGAAATAATCATTAGACACTTGAAATTTTCACCGAATTTTGAGAAGATGATTTTCAATAAACCATCAAGTTTCAAAAATATTTTGACACTTTTTGAGCTAATTGTAGGCAGAAGAAATTTTCTAATTTTTAATATTTTTTCTATAAATATCAATAAAAAGAAAATATTTGTTGAGTTCAAAAAGCTTTAAAAATGAATACATGGTTCTTCATAAGTTGTTATAATAGTAGTTCAAAAATATTAAAAATATATAGGCACAATTTTTTTTAAGCATTTAAAGTTAAAATTTTGACCAAAGTTCATCAAAATATCAAACATTTTAAATTATTTTGTAGTTAAAATTGTATAAAATATTCAATTTTTTATAGCTAAAAATTGAAAATTTAAAACAAGGTTACTCATAAGTAGTTAATTGTGTAACTAATAAATCTATTAACATGGTTGTTTTTTAAAGATACTTTAATTTTAAATTTGGACCAAATTAGATATTTTAATAAAGAATAACAATGTTGGTTATTTCGTTGTAATGTAAAAATATTTTTCATGGATGCTTTTAAAGCATATTATTATATTTTATACACTCAATGACATTTTAAAATGCAATGTCTTCGGCAAAAATGATTTAATCTACTGTATTATTAATTTTAAAATTTAATTAATTTAATAACTAGTAAACGTATATAAGGTCTATAATGGTATACCTTTTGGTATTATTATATTATTCTTTATACTGTATACGATGTAGATATGAAGAAATAGATTATATTTACAACGTGATACTGTGCCACTTAGGTTGAGTGCCTGTAGGTCGATTAAAGTCCTACCGGTCGCGCAAAGTCTTACCCCCATCTCCACGTGGTGCCGACTGGAAATGGAACTTCGGTTCCAGCCAACAAGGAAGGCACAGAAAGAAAACTGTATAAAACTTATTACCAGCGGATCAACAATAGCGATAAGAGTGCCAACACTGACAACGACCGAATGCTCAAGAGGAACGAAACCACGAACTGAATGATACCCATTTGAAAAGACTCCTCAGAGGCGGGAGCTCTCCGGAGTTGTAGTAGGTTACTTCAAAGCGGATCCGCCGTCGCAGCCGTCTTGCAGGTGGCTAAGGTTCATGGAACAGGGTCGACTGCCACCATTAGCTTTAAGGGCCTAGCGTTTCGATTCGAGCAGTACACACAGAGACGAGCTAAGGAGGCACAGAAGGAAAACTGTATAAACCAACTCCAATGAATTAACATCACAGTCCAAAAGAGCAACTCGCCCCACCATCGATCAAGACGATCTATGTCATCCCTTAACGCCAGCTTGAATCCTATGCCAGATGAAAGCAATCAACCAACGAGATGTCTTCGAATCCTAGTAATCTATCGAAAAGGCTACTTAACCTAATCTAATCGCAGAGGCTGGAGCTCTACGGTGCCCTAGTAGATACCCCCACACATGGTCTTAGGAACCGTATGGTAGTCGGTAAAAAGGTGTGCAAGTTTCCATCAACAGGTTGCTACACAAACGGCTAAAGAAAAAAGCAGGCAAAGACATCGACGAGGCCGGAGATGCAGAAGGAAAACTGCTCAAACCTAACCCTGAAGTTATATTGACCATCCACAACACCTAGAGATAGATGCAAGTACGAGAATACAGGCCGACGTGCTAATCAGTCAAGCCTCAGCAACGGGGAGTACGAGACTTCGAGACTGGCAGACAGAAGCCGGGTCGAGAAGTACACATTAACGAAAAGTCTAGGGTGGCGGATTAAGGTCAACCTGAAAAGATTTTTAGTAAAGATAACAGTTAGATAATCAGAGATTATATTTTTCAAATACTTGTACCATTATTAAATGGCTTGTTTACACTATAATAAGCAAACACATAATGAGTGATTCTGCAATTTAACTTACTTGCCCCGAATTCCAAAATTTCTCAGCGCTGGGACCTTATAAAAAAAATTTACGTACAGTCCAATTTTTTGATTTTTGGTGTAAGTTCCTAAAAAAATATTTTCACAAAACACTATGAACAATTTAACTATGTAAAAATGCGGAAGACCTTAAAAAAACGGAGGGCTCTTCGCCGTAATCGCATAATTCATACACAAAATATACATGAATGTAAAACCAATACCTATATTATATTATACATATTCATCGCACCGCTCAGAATCTAAAACTAATTATTTATCAGTCTAAAATTGGATTAGCATCCAGTGTTCTAACATAGTCATACTTCAAGTTTAAATTATATTAAAAATATATTTAATTTAAAGAAAATTATGAAATTTATTTTCAAGACTTATAGATAATATGTAAAATATATTATGTATATTTTTATATTTAATATATTATGTATGTATTTGTTATGATTTATGTTATTTCTTATGTACAACAATAGTAATTGATGATTTCAATAAAC
The DNA here is from genome assembly GCA_014851325.1 of Pentalonia nigronervosa. Lineage (NCBI taxonomy): Eukaryota > Metazoa > Arthropoda > Insecta > Hemiptera > Aphididae > Pentalonia > Pentalonia nigronervosa. The sequence goes on from JACXSJ010000038.1 coordinate 47,202, forward strand.
ATAAAGGAAGTAAATAGCAAAAAATATGTGCTGAGTGAATAACTTACTGCTTAAACGAATTTCCGTTATTACATACTTATATCAAGAAATGTTCAGGTTTAATAATTATTATAATGAATAAACTACGTATAATAATTGGAGTTTCGTTTTTTTAAATCCGGTTAGTCTAATAACATTCTTACTTGTAATATTAATAATACTTCAGTTGGAACCAATGTGGAATGTTCATCAAACCACCTTTGATAATGGATATTGAACCAACAACCAATCAGAAGAGTAGAACCATCGTTTTTAAAAATTAGATGTCACAATCACAATTTTGGATATTCAGACATTTTTGTTGTTTTTGGATGAAACAAAATTAGCTCAATTGCTGCAGTAAGTAATTTAAATCGCCAAAATATAATAAAAACGCATTCAAAATTATTTAAAATATATAACGATGGTTTAAACCAAAAGTTGGTAACATTTTTGAAGTCTTTAATTTATTTAAGTTCATATAACTTTTGGGTATATTAATTTAACAAAGTATTTACAAACAAACAACGTTTTAATCCAGTTTCCAGTCTATTCATCTTAGTTCGTGGTTTTTATACATGATGTCTATTTTAATACTAATTATAAATTTTACTCGCGAGCAACATAAAATTGCTAAGAGGGCCCCACATGCCCTGTAGGTTGTCGATCACTGGTTTAAACGAACGAACAATTGATGAATTTTTGATAACAATTATAAATTACACAATTCGCTAATTACACAATTAGCTTATTATAATTATTATTAATTATTAATTTTCTATTTTACTATTATATATTAACTTTTTAATTTGTTTGTCTTTATTAACTTTTAATATTATTGTTATTTTTATGTAAATTGATTTAAATTAATAATAACCATAAATTAGAAAATAAATAATAATAAATTGTGTTATATTTTTTAGCACAAAATATTGTATATAAAAAAGTTAAAAGTGGAACGCACACAGCAAGACATTCTGTAATGCTTGTTTCATGGCTTCTTTAGTCTAGATTCAGCGTTAAAGTTTAAAATAGATAGGAACTCGAAGAATTATCCATAAACTGTTAAAAATTATATCTCTTATAATATGTTAGGTATTTAAATATTTTACTCCAATTTCAATTTATGACTCGGACTAATCTTATTGAAATTGCATAATAGAATCCATTCAAAATACAAATATTTCATATTTTAATTTGAATATAGGTATTTAGTTTCAAACAGTTTCTTGATGACTTCATGCAATTGAATATGGAGCTTTATTATATTAATATAATATATACTAAGACAGAACACAACAGACTTTGAATACCAATTGGTACTTATAGAATCTCCAAAAATAAATAATTAGCATGGTTTTTATTTTTAAACTTCACACATAAGGCATATAGCTACATCCGTCATATGTGGGTAACATAGTACATATATATCATCCTATCTGAGTCAAAAATGTGTACTATACCTAAATAAAAACTAGTTTTTTCGAAACAAATATGCACGTGAACTCAAAAATCATCATAAACCAGTTTTTTAAGTAGCTGCTATTGAATAATTTTGATGTCAGGATCTATAGTGCGAGTTGAACGTGTCCGAAATGCCAGTGGTGGTACTGGCCCTGGTGGTGAAGAGTGGGAGAAATTCACCGGGGCCGCTGCAGTGAGAAGCCCCTTTGTCATGGTCTACTTTTAATAAAAAAAATATTATATTTTATTTTATAATCGATTATGCTAATTATTAAATTAACAATTATAGTCAATAATACACAATCATAGGACACGAATATTTCTGCATTATATTATTTACTTATAATAACGTAGATATACATACTATTTGCTAATATATACCTAGTAATCCATCTATATATAAATATAATATCATAATTTGCTTGCATTGTGTTTACAGTTTGATAAATAATTTAAATTTGCATGTTTACTATGTGAAACAAATGCATCTTTTTAAAGTTCATCAATTACTGAAGAACTGTGAACCAACCTTTAGCAAACTGAAACTCAAGGCTGGGCACTGGGCATTAACGAGTTAAAAAGTTAAGGTGCCTTTAACTAAGTTACATAACAAGTTATATTTTTTTTTAGAAGTAAATTCTACTTTAACAAGTTACAAAATATGTTACATATTATTTTATAAACAGATAAGTAAAGTGATAAGGGTAACCGTGTCATTGAGAAAAGTAAAATATAACTATCTACTCAGTATACCATACATGTTTGTATTTTCATTAATAATTATTAATTAATAGTTATTACTTATTATTATTTTGTTATTCATTCGTTGAATTACAGATGAATTTAATAATATTTTATATATGTAGGTATTGCATTATATTTTATTCTAATAATAAATTTAATTATTATAATTTAATTAACTCATGGATCAAAAGTAAACAAATACATAAAAATAATTTAATTATTTTGTTGGATTTTATTATTGATTTAAGTATTAAAGTATGTAAGTACTTACTGCAATTTATTTCAATACATATATTAATTTAAAACTGTAAGATTTTTATTAAATTGCTGTCATTTATTTGCTTTAAAATAGGTATAATTATTAATTTTATATAAAAAAATTAATTAAACTGATTTTAAACTAAATTAAGTTACTTCTATTTTCTAATTAACTTGTATCTTTTATAATCTTAAAAAAAAAAAGAAAAGTAACATTTTACTTTAAAGTTAACTCAACATTTTTCTGTATCAACTTAACTTAATGAGTTAAAAAAAAATAGTTAACTTGTCTAGCCTTGCAGTGAAATTAATAAAAATTTGATTAAGTAGATCTTAAGATGATTATTTAACACAGAAAAATTGAGTTTCTATTTTTAATGTCTGTAAAAAAATAACTGTTGGATGAAATTGTATGTGTCTGAACTTCAGACTCTTAAATAGTAAAATATTTAAAAGAGTCATCCACCATAATGCATAAATAAATTAAAATGTATATTAGATATTTCATTCATTCATCAGTAATAATTTGTCATCTATTATAAACTATTAATGTGAAACTAAGTAATTCACTATTTTGTAATAATAATATATTTGGTGAATTTGTGTGTTACAATAAAATTGTATTCGGTTTTAAAAAATACTACAAATGTAGAGACCTTTAAAAATGTACGCAATAGCTGAAAAATTAGCCATAATCGAGCGTAGCGATAGGCAATTTTTTTTTGAGCGTATTAAAACAGATATTTTGGGCCGCTTAAATCTTCTCCGTCCGGGCCGCCGGAGTACTCCCAGTCCGCCACTGGAAATGCTTTGTGTGGACTACACGCAATGAGTTATCGTTATATATGAGCACGTGGATAAAACTATGTTACATATTTTAACAAAATGCTGTATAAATACATTTTTAAGCAAGTATGAAGTAGGTAAGACTACGTCTACGTGTACAACGCAAAATACATTTTATCAGTGAAAGCTTCTTCCATGAAGGAGAACTAACAATTTTTTTTTATGGATGTGAAATATTTTTTTTATGAAATCTTTTGAATTTATAGTTGCTGTCGTCTATCTAGTACAAAAAACAACAACTATAAATAATAAAAATAAAACATATTAAGTAAATAATTTACACACACACACACATACATACATATATATATATATTAATTGAAGAAAAAATACCATAAGCAATTTTTAATGAAGTATAATATAGTGATTTTCGCATAGGTACCTCGTACCTATTATAGGTAGGTATATTATATTACAAAATACAATTAGCACATATCTATTTGCTACGATGTACCATATTATGGATACATAAGTACCAACAATATTTTTTCATATATTATATTATAATATTGATTAGTATATAGATATAGGGAAGAAATCACTTTGCCTTGGTTTCTTTTATTGTTCAATGTTTCAAAGTAGGTATTGATAGAAAATTATATTAATTTAATTTAAACCGTATTACTTTTACTATGATTTAATAAAACATAAGAGTATAAGACTACAAAAAGAGTTTAATATTTATTTAAATTCAGTAAAATAATAAGATGAACAATATTATTTTTGACACGCCTGCACCAAAAGTTTAATTTTCGTTCGAAACGTTGAAACTTGAAAAATTATTTGATACCTATATCATAATAATTATATTATTATGTTACCTTATATTAACAGTATAATATAATACAAGTGCAGTGCAACTAACTGATCAGGCCTGATTAAATACATTAATAACTAGCGATAACGAAAACTTGGTTTTGTCTATAGGTACCACACTATCATTTTAATTCTTACTTGAGTAGGTTAGTAAAAAATAAATATTACATATAATATTATACTAACCTATGTTAGTTATAATGAGGTTTCATAAGGCCTCGATAATGTTATAGAATATTGGTAGCAAATCAGAAATTTATATTTTAAAGACAAGAATATACTTTTATTCTTCGAAAACAAAAAATATTTAACCACTCATATTCAGCAATCAATTGGCATATCTAATAAAACTTTTAAATTTTCAATTATTTTAGCATACTTATTATTTACGTTATAGTTTATGTACAATGAATGAAAATCCAATGTTGATGGAATTATATTAGATAAAAACATATTTTTTATGCTTAAAACTAAGTGATAAGCGCAATTATTGGTTTAAAATTTGTAAAGTATATGGAACGCAATTGATGCACCGATCCTGAAATATAAATATTGTTTTATGCGCAACTGGTTAATGCCTAAACCAGATTGTTAATGAACTTTTTTTCTTATATACACTCACCAACCATCACACTGCATTAGTGTATTATTGTTTAATGTACACTTTTTTTCATAATAATTTATTGCCAATGACGTGGTTTTATAATAAACTTCAATAAAAGATAATATAAACCAACTATGGTGATTATTAAAATTAACTGTGCCTAATATCATTTATCATGGTTTTAAAATATGTGATTAAGACGCCCATGGATAAGATATATTACTAATTACGAAAATACCACTTAACTGTAATGTAAGTAAGTGCCTTAATTATAATTTATTTTAAATAATTATTAGTATTTACTTAATTAGTATCTGAGAAAAATGGATATCCCACGTCCTACAAAATGAATATCCTTCTGTTTCATATATTGATTAGATAGATATGGGTACCCACCTAAATCCGAACAACGAAAGAAAGTGATTGCTGCTTTATAAAAATATAAAACACAAACGTATACAATTTATTATCCTATTTATCCAATCATGTTTATAAAGATTTCTATTTTTTAATATTTATATTATACTCCAAACTTGATTATAAGTTTAAATCTAAAATATTTATCTATATTAAAAAAAAAATGTTTAAGTATGTTATGTATTATTTATTTGACATCTAAAAATTATTCAATGTCAAATATGAAATAATTCTTATGTTTGAGTATACCTACATAAATTAAACAATAATATTTTTATGAGTAATTTGTTGTTTTAATTTTTTTTAATACCTAACAAAGTTTTTTATTCATCTTTTTGTAGATAATTTGGCATCTAAATATATATAAATTTATGCTTGTCTGATTTTTTTGTCTTCTATAGACTCAAAAACTACTGGAACATTTTCAATAAAAGTTATATTAATAGATTTCTAGAGACTCTGAGAGTTGTTGATACCTTTTCCTTTAACTCTTTTGTTTGCTCACATATAAATTTAATTTTAGGCCATCACAAATCGAATATATTTTGTTTATTTGAATAGTTGCCATTGGTCACAGATAATTTATATTTTTATTTTATATTATATTTTGTCAATTAGGCTAATAAATTTGATCTATATACATATACATTATAAATGTAAAATTAAGTAACAACTATTATATTTTATTAGAAGTAAAGTATATGGTTGAGATGTATATACAAAAAATACTTGGACCGACTTTGACGAAAAATAATTTAGAATACTTCAATTGAAACAAAACAGAAATTATAAAAAGATACTAGTTAGATGTTCGACTAATTCTGATATTATTATTCGGATTCTGAATAACCCATATAAAACTCCATTGTTTTTGACCAAATTGTAACAAATTTTACATCCACATTATTTAGGAACGGGTCGTAGAAGATTATAATAATAGAAGCTACGGGTAACAGCTATTATATATAAAGAGCAAAGTGTTTAAGTATATTGCTAAGACTTATAGAATCAAAAAATATTCGAATTATTTAAACTGTTCAAGAAAGGTTTAGATAATATGTTTAGATTGAACTAGTTATTTAAGGTGGCTTAACCGCTTTTAATAATATTAAAATCATAGTTACATATTATTCGTTTATTTGTCCTTCAATTAACTACTCAGCCCATTTAGGTGATTTAGGATGGTCTAGACAATACATTGAACCAGTTATTTTAGGGTATCATACACACTAAAAATAACAATAAAATCATAACCGCATTATCGGTTATTTCTACTTGCAATCGGTTCAAGAAAAAAAAGTTACTTATTAATCCGCAGATAAATTGCCCTTCTCAGATTAATTCCTAGGCAACCTTAGGTTATACAGCCAGTTTTGTTAAATATTCGAATACTTGTATTTTAAATAAATTTTTAGTATTTCAAATACTTCTCAAAAACTTTTTGACAAATCTATTTTCAATACTTTAAAAATATTTATTTTTTTGTATTTTATTTTAGAATACTAAATACTTATATATACTATATTTGTTTTATCGTTGTATTACAATAACTAATATTTTTGTTCCGTATTTTACTATTTTAAAAATTGTTTTTAAAATAATATTTTATAACAATTCTAAGAATTTATAAAATTTAATCAAACACGAAGATGCTCAATATAATAACTAGCATTTTTATCCACCTGTCTTAAGTTTAACTCGACTTGATTAAAATATAAAATGTATTGGACATTTGAAATTCAAAATATGATAAAACTACTTGTAAAGTATTTTGAATACGTATTTCAAATACAAATGACACAAAGTATTTAATACGTATTCAGAATACATTTGAAAAGTATTCTTAACAAGACTAAATACAGCTAGTTGGTTATAAATTAAACTGATATTTTACACTTATAAATTCCTAAATTTATTTGACAACTTAAAAAAAATTATATAACACTATATAAAGGATAAGTATTTAATATTTATACAACACAATTTTTTTATTTTAGGTAAAAATAAACTATTTTTGTGAAAATTTAAGTCAAATAATAAATAAAATTCAAAATAAAATAATTATAATGGGTTTACTTGAAATGTGTAAATATAAATATAATACAAAGTTTTTATTGAAAAATGAAATTGATAAGATATCTGCTATAGGTAATGGTTTAGGTAGTTTACTAGTATGAATGCTAATAAATGAGTAATTGTTGACAGATGGAAAGATGGGACACGTGTTTACCGCCATTACCTATATGTGCAGAGGTCAAGATTTATTAGGTCGATAAGTTTATTAAAAGAAAACTGTTATTATAATGAGTTTATTCACATATTTACACTCACATAATATCGTAAAGACATGTAAAAGAAAATAAAAGAAAATATTTAATTTTATTTATATTAAAGATAATAAAAAATAACAACTTATTACATTTTAATATTTTACTTAAACTTAAATTCATATCAGAACGGTTGTTTTTATTGATATAAACAGTATTTTAATATTTTAAATTTTATGTTCATAAATAAAATATTTTTTATAATTTTATATTGTTTTAATATATTTATATTTAATTTGTAATTTGTTATAGTTTAAAAAAGTAGCCTATATAAATATTTAAAGCGTGTATTCATTGATATATAACTTACATTATTACATTCAATACCGTATTTAGGTATCTACTATGCCTATTGATAGTAGAAAATGACAATGTGTAATCGTAAATTATCGGAGAGGGGTGCACTTAATTTTTATTCTCCAGTTTTTACAGAACTAGAATATACTTATTACATATTACTTAATACCGCCATTGTTCATAAAAAAAAAAAATTCAGGGAGTGGAGCACTTGGCCAAAGTATACCAATAACGATGTGATTGACCTTTTTACGTTGGTAAAATCAGAATAATTTTCTACTATAGTAACTTGGCTTTCACAAAATTTCAAATACACTCATACCACTTGTACTCGTTTTATGAACTTTGTATCGTATCGATAGGATATCGCGATAAGGATGTGTGGATAGGAATACCGTCATCTAAAGTTGTCGTCACCTTTAAGATATATTTAAAATAATAATAATGATGAAAAAATGACGATTCGGTGGCGGCAACGGCCACTCGTATAAGGTTACTCTGGAATACCAGCGTTAGGAGATTGGAATCCGATTCACTTTCACAGTGAAAAAAAATTTCTCCAAGACAATATGTCAACGAGATTACGGTGAACATAAAAACGCGATCTGTCATAAAAATTGCGATAATTATATCTTTGTGTCCTTGACGGGAAAGCTGCAAATGGCGTACGAAAGCCGTAGTCGCCGGCAGATATTTTAGATACACAATAATATGAATATCGATGATTTCGTATTCTCCGACTTGGTTTGGAAATGAGAAGAGATGGGGAGAGAGAAATAGAAAGAAGAAAGAAGAAAAAAGTGAGTTGGATTTATTTATGTGCATATAAAGAGAAAGAGGAAGAGAGTGAAAGATAGATAGATAGATAGAGAGAGAGAATGATGTTCACGATATTGGTGGGGTAAAGTGAGTGGTGCCCAGGAACTTATAAATATTAGTTGGCCGGTGACCTAAATATCATTCGTACATATCCGTCGTGACCTTGGTCGTGTGTGCCGGGCATGCCATCTTCTTAACCATCCAGTAGTATAGTAGTAGTTAGTACTTGTTAGTTTATACCGTACTTTTATTAGACAGTGCCCGTCAACCGCGCGAAGTTTAAGTTCAACATCTGCTCGCGTTTTGTCAGTCGTCGGTCATGGCCGGATGCTGAACGTTACTACACTATAATTGATTGGAATTTACGTAACGTGATCAACTTAAATTTAAAGTAAGTACATTAAGTATTGTTATCGTCATTATTCTTTACACATTACATTTCGTTGTATAAATAATACGGAAATAGTTGAAGGAATGCGACGCGACCAGAAGTAAAATATGTACGATGTACCTAAATATATATAATATTTTATATTATTAGATCGGATTGAGAAAGATTTTAGTTTCGCGATATTTATGATTGTATTTTTCGGAACTTAAAAAGCTCAAAAAAAAGTTTTAATTAGAAATTCTAATTACCTATTGGTAATATTGTAATAGAACAATGTATTAGTAGACCGTAATATACGTTGTTTTTTTAACTTCCCTGTAGTATCAATAGTTTTAAATATAACCATGCAAATCTGTGAATAAATTTAAACAAATACTTGATTATTTGACACAGTTTTGACCAGTTTTAAATAAATTCAGTTGGGTATGGTTATTATGACAAATAACTCAAACTATAATGATTGTTTTTTTTTAATTACCATACATAAGTTTTTCAATAGTATAGGTAAACCAATATGGTTAAACTTTACGATAAAAAATACTATATTAGGTACAGTAAAACTGTTCTTGCTTAGGTATTATATTAGATAGATCGTTAAAGGTCCGTTTAATTATGTATGCTCATTATATATCTGGGCGTCCGTCACATATCCGATTGTGATTATTTAATAAGCTGTAAACACTTTTCATTATCGTATACCTACTTATTGGTTTAGCGTGCATCGGAATAATATATCCCGGTTTGTTCTACTGACCGACCAGGTTGATATATTGTATTCAAAATTATACAGCTCTTTCGCACTTTCTAATTTTATTAATTTTTTTAAATAAAGTATATGACACGCAGAAGGTACTTCCTAGTGAATTGTTCCAATAGAAGAATGGCATCTTACGAGTTACGAAAACTGAATACTAATTATGATTATTTTAGTTCGTTCCGAATACTCAAGTTGAAGTCGGCCGATTTGACGTTTGATAAATTCGTCGTATCGTTATGTGTAAAATCTATTTAACTGTGAATATCTTTAAATGTTTTTATAAAAAGTCACATCTCACATAATTTTAGTTTTTTTTATAATCAACAAAATTATTATAATATCATGAGCTATCACAATGATACTGTATTTTAGAAGGGAGTAATTTGTCCTATTGAACACTGTTTATTAGGTAGTAAGGTACCTTACTGCAGTTCATTAAATAATATGATTACATTTACGGTATGGCCTGTTGGTACATATATTATATCAGTATATATAAGCTTAGGTACACCGTAAACAATGTACTAGATGCGATGTAACACATGTTTAACGTATTACATTAAAGATTTACGCATATACTCCTGCGTAAATAGGTGTAATATAAATAATAGGTACGGGTAGATAATAAGATCTATTAAAATTAAATAGCAACTCAGCAATCACCAGTAACCGTCAATTATTATATTATATTACCTGAACACTAAACAAATAAGTAAATAAACGAAAACACCTAACCACCTTGTCCGTTATTATTGTTTAACAAATTTCATATGGAGTTTTATCGATTTCGCAGTTTTAATTACAATTCTGCTGGATATGTTATGCTTATGTTGATTCCGCCGGGCGTCAACTATCGATTCCATGAATATTTTTGTAATAGGTATACTTTTTACTGATACATTGCCATTTAAAAAAATCTAAGTAAAAACTTACGTTTTATAATTAAATTTACAAATTTGTAAAACTAATCACAATTTTAAAATACATTTTTACACTGCGTTAAGATAAAACGCGCACAAGACTACAACTAATACTAATAAATTTCGAGTAAATCTAATACATAGTAGAATTTAAGCACGAGAAGTCCAACGTCATACTTGATCTCAGCAGGAATAAATATTATATATATCAGTGTGTGTATTACAGTTAGAATTTTCAACAACGTTATTTAAATGTTTTATAATTTTCACATAATACTTAGATAATTATTGGTGTCAACAAATACATTGAATTTTTTTGTTTATTTTTACAGTACGAAATTTAATAAATTTTAAGCACTACATTTAAGTACACAATGCTCAATAGGTTTATGAAAATATTTGTTATTATCGAAAACAAATGTTAGATGATACCTAATAAATAGTAGGTTTAGTGGAATATTAACCTGTGATTGAAGGCGCTATTTCAATGTGCCTACTGTATAAAAACGCTCAAAACTTATATAGTTGGGTGTTTTTATAAGCGTTCTCGGGTAAATGTTCTACGAAACGAATGTGTACTTTATTGTATCGCATTTTTATTTCAATTAATAAATAGATTTTCGTCATTTATCTTTGTCACTTGCTAAAACGATTCAAAAAGATCATCATAGTTGCACGTTAACGGAATTCAATACACACACACACACACACACACACACACACATAGTGTTTTTCTATATGCTCCAGTGGTTCCGATTAGTTATCTAGCGAAAGCCGTCTATAGACTTTCTTGTGTATGCGTGTGTTGTTCGGATAAACCGGATAATAATAATAATAATAATAATATAAGTCTCTAACTAAACAACGTCTTGCTCAGTAATTATATTATAAACCACTTTCTTTCCGGTCGCACCCGAAATACAAACGAACTCTGTACTTTGCGTATACCTATAATACCCACAATTTCACTGTAAAACATCGTCACCGTAGTCCGGTCAAACCACCAGCAGACCAATACCTTTCCGATCGAATTCTATGTTCGTTAATCATATTATAAATAATACGTTGCAATTCGAGATCGGGGCTTTCACTCAGAAGTCCGAACATCATCTTCATAGCCGACAAGTCCGAAACGAAACTCATCTCTCCATACTCGATTTTATACTTACTCGTAGCGGTCAGCCGATAGCTGTTGATGGCGAGAGCGAACGCGTAATTCGGTCAAAACGTCGTTATCGGTGTATGCTGCATCAATATATGAGATGTTTTAGATATCACTTTTAAGTGATTTCTGTTTTTAATACGTTCCTTGATTGATCTGAAGGTTTAGACTAAAAGCGTTCGCAAAGAAGTACTCAAATTTTTTGTCGTAATAACTCGCCAAAGAACACCCTTAGATTATTTTAAATATTGTTTCAAAGAAAAGATTTTTTTATTAAATTAAGATACTACCGAAATTCTCTTAGTAATGGATTAAACTCATTAGTATTTAATTTAGAAACAAAAACTTAAGTTTTCTTTTTATAAGATTTGCTAAATTATGTCTCAGCTTAAATATTGTAAAATAAATAATAATGGCATGTGTATACTATATATTAATATAAGGCTATCAAATATTTTAGTTACCACTTGCCACTTTCTTGACAAATCGATGCATTCATCCTCGAATGATAGACGGTCACTGGTGAAAATTTAATTTGAATACAAATAGGTATAGATGAAATGTTTAAGATTTTGTAACATAAAACATTGGTTGACAACCCTAATAAAAGATTAGAGACCTAGTTGTCTGTAGATTTCAAAATAAAACTCCAGTTTGATATAAGATTAAATATAATGTACCTACATCATTTTAGATCTAAACACATATGTGTATTTGAAACGTCTTCTGAAATTAATGCTTGCTTCAGATTCACAGCCAAATAAATAGAATACAATTTGTTTATATTTTTCAGATGAAAGTAGCGCTAAGTGTTTTGGTGCTCGTGATTACCACGGAGCTGGTACTAGGCGTACCGATTTATGGTCCACCGCAACCATTGCCAACTTCCCACAAGTACAGATCTCCGAATGGAGCACCCATCCCCGTCAAGTATCCTCCTCATCCTAGTGGTAATTCGGGGAAAAACGAATTCTATTCGAAATTTAACCCTCATTCACTACCACCAGGCTTACGCGGACCCGCGCCTCAACTGCCACCGCCTTTTGCTAAGTTTTCTCATTTGCCACCACCAGGAAAACATCAACAACAGTACCAACAACAAAACCAACATCAATATCAACAACAACATCAACCACAGCAACATCAATTGCATAATTATCAACAACAACAGAAACATCAACAGCAGCATCAACAACAATCAAACCATCCGCCGACCAACTTAAGACCAGTAGGACCACAGTTCCAGTCAAAACCACACTTGCTGCAGAACGGCGCTCCTCATCATTTTCCTCAACAAGGTCATGTTAATAGTGGTCCTGAACAACGAGTGCAATTAGTACCATCGCGGCCCACCCCTAAGATAACTAACGGCTGGACGGGACCCAAATTGTCCGGATCACCAGATCTGCCGCCGCGTTTCCCCGCTACCACCACCCCCATAACAACTGTGACTACGGTCCCGTTTCTGGAAAAACCCAGGGGACCTTACATAATCAACAGCGATGACGAGAGGGGTCCTATCAAGACCATACCAGCGCCGAACCTCAACCCAGCAGACAAACCAGCCAATTTTGAAGAACAATTGTTCAGGGCGCAACACCAACAATCGTACGCTCAACCATTGGACAATACCATAACCGACGATAAACTTTCGTACCAGGTATAAAATATGTCTAATAAGTATAAACTATTTGTTACGGATTTAAATAATTTATTAAAAATGTTAATGAGTACTTATTACATAAACTTTATGTATATATAATAAATAAATTATAGCATATTTAATTAACTCAACATGCATGATACCTCGAAAAGGCCATGAAAATTAAATAATATTATAATATAGTTTATCATAACGTATGTATGGTATTTATCTAGATGTGGTGATAATCTTTTAATGTACAGTATAGTTAGATCATCATAATAATATGTTTTTTATTAGCTTAGGATGTATCCGATTACTCGTCAAATATCGATAAACAATAATGTAATAGTAGAAAAAGATAGTTAATTATAGTTTAAAATGTTTAAAAAAATTTCTTTAAAATACATTCGTAAAAATATAAATATTACTTTCTCTCAAAAAAACAACAATAGAAATTATTAAGAAATAATAACGAAAATTCAAAATTTAAATGTATGTCATACAATGATAGAATAAAATGTTTCATTATAATAATATGGCATTAAATCAAAAAAAGAAAGGACATTGGAAATATGTATAAAAATCGGTAGGTTCTTACATATCATGTATTTAATTACCTATCTATATCATGACACTCGTTGACAGTAGGCAAGTTAATTCATAAATGCACGCGAGGTATATTCATAACATATTATTAGAAAATATACAAATAATGTCGATATTATAACTGTTAAAAATATTGGGCACTTTTTATGATTCTAATGTAACCTAACTATCTCACTGGAAATCTGGTTCTATTTTTTTTTTATGATTATCAAAATTATAAATGTGTACCGGAAGATATTATTATAAGACAAAAGTTTCATAAAACTTGGTGGTTTCTTTTTTGTTTCAAAACAATGAATAGGTACCTAGTAAATAATCTTAAATTTTCAATTAGAATTCTTAAATTTACAGACAAAATCTTAACTGGTGTTTTAGATATAGCACAAGTTTTTGAAATGCTGCAAAAATGACAAACTATTATGAGAATTGAAACAGTTTATTAGCATTGTACTTAGTAATATTTAGAGTTTATGTAATGAGTTCCATTAAACAGTATAATGTAACGTAAATGAATAAAATTTCAATATTAAAAAAAAAATATTTTAAAACCTAGAATAGCAACAAAAAAAAAAAAAATGTTGATTTTTGTTTATTGTAAAATGTTTAGTTTAATGAAGAATATGATTTATTAAATAATAAAACGTAATCAATTTATTTACATTGAATTAATTAATTTGAGAAACGTCGAGATTAAAGATCAATATAAAATTTAAATTTAATTTATCAAAGATAAAAATGTGCTATTCTAATCCAAACAATTAAATCAGTATTACAAGTTTTAGAAAACATTTATCTTTACCAAAATAGAAATACGATAAACTGTCATTCATCAATCTCTGTAATTATTTGTATAGTTCTGTTTTATCATAATTGTATTGAGAACATACTGATATTCTTCCTAGACTTCCTAAGGGCACAAGTGCACAACCATTTTATTCACCGTATATGTTCAGAGCTGCTAATAATATTTAATTCTTAGGCCACATTACCACTCCAACTTAATTTACTTATCTATATAATATGTATACTTAACATTTTGTTTTAAATCTTCCTGTTGTAATATACAAAATTGCCAATTGGCATAAAATAAACAATAATAATTATGTAATATTACGATACCTATTAGGCATATTTATCAGTTTTGATAATACTAAAACTCAAGTAGTTCTCATAGCATACCGTGTTTCAGGTAACCGAAGAGCCGAGCGTTTACAAACCATTTAGCAGCCAACAGTCGTACTTCGCACAGGACCAAGGAATAACGTCATCAGCCAAGGTTCCATCCAACACAGACCCAGTACCGACCGTACCGTTGGACATCGCCCTGCAACAGCACTTGGACAATCAACATCAGCAACAGCTGTCAGCCGAGAACATCGGATCCACGGACACTTTGACACCCCAAGAGCTGTACTCGCTATTGAATGGCAACCAGGCTGCCGCCGTGGTACCGCAGACCACGTATATGGTACAGCAACCCGTCATGTACGCCGTACCGCAATCACAGTCATTGAACCAGCAAGTCGGCCACCAGCTCCAGTACCAGGCTCAACCAGTCCAACTACAATACGCACAACAGCCTGCAGCCACGGGTGTCCAGTTGCAGTATGCGCAACCGACCGCCGCCGATCTCCAGTACTTGCAGCCGCAAACAGTCCAATACCAACCACAAGCGGTCCATTATCAACCACAAGTCTTCCAATACCAGGCTCAATCTGACCACTTGCAGCAGCCGTACCAGCAGCAATCGGCGGAACAAAACAGCGCGCAGACGACCACTGCCGAAACGTCGGCGCACAGACAACAGCAACAGGAGCAGCAGCAGCAGCAGCAACAGATCCAGTTACAGCAACAGCAACGCGAGCAACTGAGACAACAGCAACAGGCGGAGCAAGAGGGGCAGCAACAGCAACAGGTAGACAACGACGCACAGTACCAACAGGAACGGGACGACTACGAGCCCAGGAATGGGGACAAGGGATCGGCCGAACAACCACCCGCAGTGCCGGAGGACGGTGAACACGATCAGAACAAGTTGCAGAGCATCCGAGACCAGTATTACTCGGCCGTCCCCAACGAGCAGACGGCGGGCGTACTGGCGCAGATCGCCCAGTCGGCGGCCAACAATGACGTGGCGGTGGCCGACGAGCCGAGTCGAGTGCCGGATGCGGTCAGTCCCGCGGGAAAGTCGCCGACCGACCAGTCGGCGCAGACGCACACTTCGGTTCAAATCCAACAGTCGGTGCCGCTTTACGAGGCCACGTACGCGTCGTCGAGGCGCACCAACCAGGAGTACGCGGACGACGTCGGCGAGCCCGGCGAGCTGATGGAAGGCAGCGAATCGGTGGCCGTCCCCGAGTCGTCGTCGTCGTCGTCGTCGATCAACGGACACGCTCCCAGTCAGTTCCCGTACAGCGCGGCCAAGATAAACGCATTCGCTGCCAACTAGTCATAAACAGCTACAGTCTTTTTTTTCCCCCATACGGATGACACGAACGCGACTCCCCGACATAATGCACGAACCGAGCTCACACGTTATAAAAGCCATTATCGTCTCCAAGGGCGACACTACATTATTTTATAGTTGATATATATATATATTTTTTTTTATTTAATAATTTATTTTTTGAAGACAAGCATTGATGTCTGTCGTCGTATTGGGTCGTAGTGAAATTTATTTATTGTTTGTATTTATTTTCGTTTTGACTCTTGATCCAAATGGACGGTGGCATCGATACTCGACAAGCGGTTTCGTCGCACGCGCAAACACGCTAAATTATTAATTTATATTTTTTATATGTTTAATTTCGTTAAATTAATATGTTATTTTTTTTTTTTAAGAATTAAACTACGTGAATGATTGCTCAAATTTAAAATTATGACCCACAAGTCATGGCCACGTGGTTTTTGGTATTTTTCTGACGTTAATGGGTTAAATATTTTGTAGATTGACTATAACATGATTCTCGTGGACACCCACAGATTTAAAGTTCAATTGGTGCAAAAAACAGTTATAGGCTAAACATATACCGTAGGGGCTTCAATACTAATTTCAATAGGTGACACATACGTAAAAAAAAACCATGACATATTTATTGGAAAAATTTAAGTTAACTTGATATCTATGTATATTGTAAACATAGAACATTAATTATAACTTATAAGATTAAAATACACAGTTCAAATAAATTGAATTCTGATTCAACATCTAAAAAGACGTGTAAAATTGTAAACATTTTGAAATATTTCGTAGAACTTAATAAAGATTTACAACGTCACTATAGAGTGTACGGTGTATATACTAATCTGCTTATTGTTATTTGTATTAATTGTAAAATATGAATACAGTATTCATATTTTTTTTTTTTTAACATAAATGTTTTTTGGCTGGATACAAGTTTTTTTACCGTAACCGATTTCGGGTAACGCTTTGTTTATAAATGGTTGCCATTAGTTACATAATATTAAAATGATAATTGAATTCAATAAAAATTATGTTTTTATACCACTTTGCTTTGTTAATTATTTGTAATTGATATTTAAAAAATAGTTCATAAACAAAATTAAATTATTAACTAATTGCCTAACAAAATAACGTACACAATAAGCGCTACTCGGTATTTTTCCTCTACAAGGAAAAATATTTCTAGTTCCATGTCATTCCTCAAAAGGCCAAAAACATATTTATGATTCATATGTTTTTTTTTCTTTGTAGGTGAAAAGTATTGAGTAGTGCGTTACGTCTTTATTAGAACGTGCATCATGGATTATTTTAAATTGTATAGATATGAATAAAAAAAAAAAAAAATGACTTATTGGTAATTGGTCGAATAAACCGCATACGAGCGACAAAGACGGGTACAAAGTAGGTATAAATTATCCGACTTACATACTCGTCTGCTTATTCAGTGCATAGTTCAAGTCTAATGTACGAATTGACCGGCCATAAATAAATCGATCAATAAATGAATAATATAATAATAAATATGCATCCTGAAACCTGATAACTCTGGGTGGCAGACGCCGGGCAACGCGCAACGGCTCTCGCCAGTGACGCATTACGCTCACCCACACAAACATCACTGCAAAGTTGGTTCCGTGATTTGTAATTATTATTATTTTTTTTTTTAACGTTATACGTACTCATCGTTGAGCAGTTGTGAATTCACTAGAAATTATTAAAATGCATTTATGAGTAAATAATAAACAAGAGTGTTGGTAGTTCTGTAAAATTTACTGCCTATATCACTGAAATTAATATGATGCTATTACTTATAAAATTATAATTTATCCTAAGTAAATTATGACTATGTGAAAAACTTTTAAATGCAACTATTTTTTTGTCATTACATTATAGCTAAGTGATTTTACAAGAGTCTTAAGTGTTGTTAAAATATGAATAAATTGATAATTTTGTTGTTGATTCTATTAATTATGTTAATAATGGTTTTACAATAATAAGTGCATTTTTTTATTTTTTTATATTTATGTTTCTGTCATCACCCTTTGGGGCAGTAAAAATGCTTTGATTTTCTTCATCGATATTTTTCTGGTAGGAAAATTTATTGGTACTTTGAGAGGTCAAAAGTGAAAAATGTCTAAAAGTTTTTAAAAGTGTTTGAAAAAACCAAAAAGAAAAAATTAAAGAAAAACTGGTATTTTTACACAAAACCGGTTTTCAATAAAATTCATTTAGTTTTTTCTTGTAACTCATAAACTAATACTTATACACATTACATTTTTACAAAATGATAACTTGACAATTTCCCATATATAATAAAATCTTCAAAATATTTTCAACTCTTTTTAAACTATTTATAAGCATAAGAAATTTAAATTTTTTTTATAAATGTCAATAAAAATTTTAATATAATGTTTTTCAAAAATTGTAACAGTTTTCGCTCAGAACCGTTTTTTGCATGCGATGATTTATCACTGAATTCAAATTTAACACATCCATTACAATGAGCCACTTGACACCAACTGTGACACAAACAGAGCGGTTAACCCACTTCCCCATCTTTTGAATAATACAAATACAAAATACATTATTATGTACATTTGAATATACAATGCCGTCAAAACTTAAACAAATTTTATGTGGCTATTTACTAAGTATGAAATCTATTTTTTAATTTTAATAAAAAAACTTATACACCATAAATTAGTATTTTTAAATATTTACACATTAAAAAGAATTAATCAAGTCCTAATGTGAGAAGGGGTTATTGTCACAATTGGTCATAAACTCATAACCATCTCTACTCACTGTTAGCTACCACCTTTATTAGGTATACTTATATCGTGATATATCATTATAAGAATTTCAAATTAACTACAAGCAAAAATTGTGAATTAATATCTTGTCAAGTGTTCATGAACGGTGGCATAATTGTATACAAATTATTTTTAGTAACCAAATACAACTGTACTTCAGTTTCGAATTTCCTGGCGGTACAGCCAGCTGCATATTAAATAAGCTTATAGCACAGAATAGATTTAGATATAATATTATAGTATATTATTATAATAATACGATAACGGATAAACGGCGGTCGGCGTTAGACAATCTGAAATATCCGACATACGTTTATAATATTATGATGGTCACATCTAGGCGGCGACCAAAACGTCTTTTTTTGAACATTCCCAGCACTGTAAGAGCCCGAGTGCGACCTGTCCTGTCGTACTCC
Organism: Pentalonia nigronervosa; assembly: GCA_014851325.1. Lineage (NCBI taxonomy): Eukaryota > Metazoa > Arthropoda > Insecta > Hemiptera > Aphididae > Pentalonia > Pentalonia nigronervosa. The sequence continues at coordinate 66,986 of JACXSJ010000038.1, forward strand.
GCCGCAACACTATAGTAGTGTACTTCACGTTCACGCCGTAATTTGGATGCTCCCTATCGTTGGATAGTTTTTTTTTTTTGCAGAACATTTAGAACGGTTTGAAATCCACGAATACTCACTTTCTTACTGATAAATTGAGTAGTTTGTTCAACAGTAAAAAATACAAATGTTCGTGAACCTAAAACCGTTTTAACTCCATACAATGTACGTTATAAAAATCGACGCTTATCCTACAACCTACTGCTGTTTTACGCACAACCTTTAAAACGACTTCTGTCTCAACAACCTTCACTCAAATGTTCAATATTTTTAATCTAAAATTCAAATTTTAAATTACCAACACCTGCTATATGTAATAACGTAGATAAATGTATTTTATACATTTATGCGCGCACATAATGTATGTGTATCTATATATTTTATTATAATGAAAAATGGGAGGGTTTAGGGGGTTCATCCCTCACCCCACCTGAAAATGTATTGATATAATATTGAGATACTCGTTTAGTTGACGCCCGTCAGCCCGCGTATTCTCCCGCCACTTATATATTTTCCTTTTATCATCTTTTATACAATTTATGCTGCAGATAAAAAAGGTACGAAAAACTGCGGTATTATCTGTATATATCGGTTTGCATGTACGTTAGAAATTCACTTATTACATATTTTAAGAATAATGTTTGGTAAAATGAATAATATAAGATAGGCACAATAACAGTGGTATTGTATATAATATTATAGAGGATCTACTTCAGTTGTTCAGTCGTCGTCATCGCTAGAATATTCTATAGTGCCTATATCGTATATTATAATATAATATCGTAGTGTAACGCGATCGGGGAAGACCAGTTAAATGTAGGATATTCAAGGAAGAAGTTAGTTTCTTTTGAATATATTTTAACCGTAGCTCGGGAGCATGAGTGGTATTTAGGAATTTAATATTATAAATAAATACAGACTGATCCAAATAATTATTATTACATAAAACTTGATTAATACTCACGAACCAGATTACCAAAATGTGAGTCTGTCTCGGAGTTCAGGTATACGTGATGGTATCGCGGAGAACTACCGTTCTCTTACATATTGATATTTGACCGTAGCCTTACATTAGTAAATGTGGATCAAAACGAGAGAGACTTAATATCTAGTCAGCATATTGTACATGTTATGTGTATAAACAATATAATATTAATATAAATGTGTATATAATATGTGCACGTTGTACATATTATGTTTATAAAGTATAAGGTAATGATAATAATCATTACAGTAGTACTAAAACTAAACATGAATTTTCGACAAAATTATAGTGACGTGCATGATGATTCATCGGCAATATTTTTTTTGCAAAATGCAAATATTATTCATTCGACTCGGACTTGTGACCAGAGGACACGAAATGGTTTTAGATATAAAAAAATGTCGATGGCGATGTCGTTTAATAACATGTCAAAAAGACAAAGGTGTGAAGACTAATAATTGGCTTTAAAGTACTAAGGTAAAACTATTGTTCACTTTATTTATGGTTGGGCTCATGAATTTACATCGGTGGACTTTTGTAAACGTGAATTTGGACTGAGCAAAGCTACTGAGTAGATTGTAACAGTTATATTCGAGATGTATGTGTATGGAAACTTTCCCACGGCGATTCAAAAATAAGAGATGCTGGTTGCATTTTTAAGATTGACGAAAGTTTATTTGTCAGACGTAAAAATAATGTAGGTTGAATACTGTCGCAGCAATAGGTTTTTGGTGGCATATGTCGTGAGAACAATAAGTGCTTTGTCATACGTGTACCCGATCGGTCGGAAAATACGTTATTACCAATAATTTGTGATCGTATACGATTTCGATCGACCATTTTATCAGATTCCTGGCAAGCCTATAATAATATTCAACAAATCGAAAATTATAATCACTTTACATTAAACCATAAAGATAATTTTGTGGATCCTATAAGTGGAGTTCATACCCAGAATATTGAGAGGATGTGGAGATGTGCTAAATGAGGAAACCGAAAACAAGAAACGAAGAGGTACTAAAAGAGACCTCTTCGATTCATATTTGGCAGAATTTATGTGGCGAAGTCAATTAAACGGACGCGATCCGTTTGAGGAAATACTGAGAGATATATACGAATTTTGGCCATCTGCTTAAGTTTATTTATTTTTATTATTTTTATATCTATTATATTATTCATAAATATAATTTTTCATACTTTTGTATTTATTACGTTATTATTATTATTTTTAAATACCATTGTTACCGTTATAAAAATTGATAAAAGAGAAATATAAGTGGCGGGCGGGCGTCATCTAAACCTATGTGGCGGGAGAATACTCGGGCTGGCGGGAGTAAACTAGACCAGTACCAATATTGAAAAAAAAAGTTAATTTATTATATTAATTAAATTTGTTTATATTTTATAACCTCGCTGAAATTAAAACGTAAATATGCCATTAATGATTGTTCTTCGTTTTAATCGTATTAGTAGGTACTTTATTTTTACACTTTATCTAGAAAATGTATTCAATTATATTATTATAATTAAGTAATAATTGTTTACGTGAAGTATATTTTATTAAATGAAAGTTTTAATTAAATCAATTTTGTGTTGAAATCAAAAATAAATGTTCAATTTAATACCTTTAACTTACTAATCTTGGATATATAAATGTTTTATTCTTTTTTTTTTTAATATTAATGTTAATTGAAAATGAAATATTTTTTTTCAATCAGCATACAATGAAAAAACAATTAAAAAAAACAAATCTGCAATAAATATTGAATTTATAACATTAAATAATTATTTATTTCGGTATGTAAAATACATTTTAAATTTCAACATTTATAAAATCTCAACTTTCCATTTAAAATTAAATATGTTTATTACAATGTTTATTAAATATTGCTAAATGTTTTGATACTAAACTTAATAAATAAAATATATATTCAATATTGTATTAACTTTTAAATTTAATATTCGAATTCCGATTAAAATCAAACATTTATACAATATTTATGATTGACAAATGCTGTGTGGGATGATTAATTAAGACAATTATTTAAATTACCGTAATTTTATAAAAAAAATAATATAAATTTAAACATTCAATATATAGATTTCTCTCTTGCAAAATATTAAATTTAAATAATATAAAGTAATTTTATCATAGTGATCATCATGTTTTGCATTGTATTTGATAATAATTTATTACCTTCTACCTAACTATTAATATTTGGCAAGTCCATCAAATCGTAACAATTGCACATTTTCGAGGGACTTTATAAACCTTTTCATCGTTTTCGCACCGTCTTTTCAACTGCGGTAGCGCTGATCCAATTGAATCATCTATGACAAATATCTTAAGTAATTTGTAATCCAGTAGTCGGATGATGGGTGGATTACCTAAAATATAATATTATTTAAGTATTATAACAATTCAAAAAATTAAATAACATACTTTTATCATCAATGTTGTGATGATATACTCATTATAATGAAGTATTATAGATATTTCAGAAGATATTGATGCCATTATTTTTATAGCCAAGTATCTTCAAAATTCAAAATAGTCCAATAGCGGTTGAAAAAGTTCATGTTCAGTGTTATAATAACTACTACATAAATATTTGAAACTTTTGATCATGTCATATCATCAAATAACGTCATAATAAAGCTCTGGTAACAGTCTTCTAGAATATAGAATTCTGCATCGGTTCGGTATTTTTCTTGTATTGTTCGATTTTAATGCTTTTGTCATCATATATATCATAAATTGACTTAAGTAAAATGTATAACTACAAGGAATTAAAAATGCTAGTTTTCTTTAAACGCTATTATTACACTGTGTTTTAAATTTGTTAATACAGTTATTGCCTCTATTGGAATTAATGATATCAGATTTTTCAAAATTTGAGTAAATAATAATATTATTATATCATAGTATTTATTGATCAGGTAATAATGCAAAAATTACTGATATTACAGTGTTATATTTTAATACATTTATATTTTATATTTATTCAAAAACAGATGAAGATTTCTTTAAACACCACAAAAATTGTGCAAAATAAACATTTTAATATTTCAGCCTATTCATGTTTCACAAATTTAGGAATCCTCTTTAGAATTCTAATTGAACATTTTTTTCGGAATTCATCTTATTCAACTCTCTACGATATTGGTGATAATTCATAGGTACCTACTTCCAAAGTTGGGCATTAACGAGTTAAAAAATTAAAGTTAAATGACTTTTAACTAAGTTACTTTTATTTTCATAAGTAACTCACAACTTACCGAGTTAATTAATTTATTTTTTCTAATATAAATTTCATAAATTTAAAATTATATTTTGATTTTTATAACTTATTTTTATATATAAAAAATATAATAATTGTCTGAAAAATCAAATACTATATATGTTATTTTATTCTGTACTCTATAAGTTCTAAATTGTAAACTGTCGCAAGTGTTTTGCATTATTTCTGTATTTGAGATCTCAATAAATATTAAAATAACTTAATAAGTATTTAGTTACGAGTAAATAATGAAAAGATTTAATATATATATAATGTATTAATGTATACTGTATAGTATTAAGTTGTTATAAATAATAAATTATTATATTTTAATTACTAATTCACAGAAAGGATGTTTATATGTTATTATTAATCGGAAACGTTATAGGACTATAGGGGTAATCATATGGATTTTGTTGAATTTTATAATTGATTGAAGTATGCACCTATAAGTATGTAATTAATACAATTACATACATTTTTAAAAAATAATAAGACCTCTATGATATTATGTTATTTGTTAAGCTTTAATAAAAAGGTATGATAATTCATTTTACACGAAAAAAAAGTGACTTATCTTTAATTAAGTTAAGTTAATTTTTTTTTCAAATTAACATTGAACTTTTAACGAGTTTAATTTTTAAAAAAAAAAGTAACTTTTGACTTTAAATTCAACTTACATTTTTCTATATTAATTTAACGAGTTAAAACAATTAGTTAACTTACTCATACTTCATAACGAAATTCTCTAGATTTAGACTCTAGTTCTTAAGCATTTTGGTAGTATTATATAAACCCACGGATTTACACAACTACATACTTTGTTTGACAATGATATTATTATCGTTGTTTGCGGTGTTATGAATTCTTTTTTTTCAAACATTCCAAACATTGCTATCACGGCATATGGTGTCCACGATAGTGCGTATAGCACTGTTGCGCTTGCAACCATAACTCCAAAAATGACGTCGGTCTTCTTCTTCACTGATTCCTGTCCAACCCTGCTGTGGGATACTTCAGAATAACCATACACAGCTATCGAAATTTTAATGTAACAGTAAAATATCATGACTGATGGTAATAACCAAACACATATATAGAATATCGTGATAAACCATTTATCTTCTTCATTATCCGATAAATAGTCAAAGTTGCAATTTATCAAAAAGCCTTCAGGTGCAAATCCATAATCTAAATTTACTAATGGTATGATCGAGAACAGGAATCCATACATCCATATCATACCTATCCAGATCCTAATCTTATTATTGTTATTGTTTGTTAGCGATTTCAAAGGACGTACTACACCATTAAATCGAGACAATGATATTGCAGTTAATGTCATGGCGGACACGATTCCGGTAAAGCTACCAATAAATCCATCAATCTGACAGCCTAAAGTAATATAATAAGAATACAATATTGTGAAAATAGTTAATATACATCATGCAGTTATAAACACTTATTTTCATTTGTAGCTTACTAACCTAAATTTCCAAGAGCAGGGCCTAGGTAATAACTGTTATACATAATCACGGTCGTTTTTGCTAGTAAAATAAAATCACTAATGGCCAAGTTTAACATAAATACGTTGACCGATTTTTTTAAAGATTTATACCTAAAAAAAAATATATATTAAAAAAATTACATATTATAATGTTATAAAAAAAATTATGCTAAGTCAAATTACTTGAAAATTTAATACAAGATTCTTCGTAACTTTTTAAAATAGCAGATTAAAAATAATAACAATACAAAGGCACAATTTTTTTTATAAGCATTTAAAGTTAAAATTTTGATCAAAATTCATTATTGAACATTTGCAAATTGTTTTGTAGTTAAGGAGGCTGAAGCATAATTCATTTTAGGTCGAAAATACAGCTCACAACTTCAATCACTACGCCCAAAATAATGCTCCGATATTAATTTTGAACATGGATTTGGATTTATCACTGCATTATCTATGCTTTGACAGTTTTTTTTTTATAATTTTTCTTTTTTTTTTTACTTAGAAACGTACTAACAAAAAGAGTAAAAATAGATCATATTCATAATTCAAATTTAAATACATTTGTATAAAATATGAAAAAAGTACAATAGTCAAAGCATAGTAAATTTAGAAGAGAATTCAAATTTGTTTACGAAATTGAAATCGGAGCATCCTACTAAGCATAGAGATTGAAGTCACTGACAATATTTAAAAAAAAAAAAAATGTTTGTAATTTTTTAAGGAAATAGATTTTTGACGTGTGCATGCGCGTAGGTAAATGGACAGACGTATCCGCTCACTATGATGCCTCTATACAACGTAATCGGCATTATTCCAGGAATCGAACACAACTGATTATTAATATTATAATTTATAAATATAAAATATGTATAATGAGTTTTATTTTAAGAGTATTAATATTATATTTATTATTTATATGTATATTAAATTATACGTATACAGATAGTTATAAATGTTTGGCTAGATACTCGACATTTTGATATTATTCTAATATAGTTTAGAACTGTTCACAAATATTAAAATTATATTCCTTCCTTTACTAGTTAGTAGACGTTTTAGACACAAGTATACGACAGCGCAGTCGTACGGACACATACAAAAGCGTGTTAGAAATAAAATATAATTATATTTTGGTCGAAGCTGTTGCCTGTTGAGTTAGACTAGTTATTTGTTGTGTCATATTTTCATTGTTTTTGAGCTGATTTTATTATTTATTGTGAATAGAATATTAATAAGGTCAGCAAGTGGGTACAGTAGGTATCGAGTGGGTCACTCTCGTGGATATTAAATTTGTATTCAATGATATAAAATCATTGTATACGAAAAGCGATTAAGAACGAAGACGATCTGTCAGCCTACATAGTTAAGTGTATTTTAAAATATTATTGCAGTTAATAATTTATTTTATTACTATTAATAATACAGTAGGTTGAATTCATTTTTACAGAAAGCGTTGCATTTGAAAAATTAATTAAGTGTATAAAATATATTAATAAACTAAAAATCTAATTTCGTCCGAATTTGAAATTAAAATGTCTATAAAAAGTTATTATTTTAATATTTTTTTTTTTTTTGATTTTTTTATTGTACTACAAACTATTTACAAAAAATCTTGTTTTAAATTTTCAATCCTTAGTTATAAAAACTGAACATTTTATAAATTTTTAACCACAAAATAATTTGAAAATGTTGTATATTTTGATGTCCAAATTTTTACATGATTTTAACGTGTTTTATGGAAATTTTAACTTTAAACGCTTATAAAAAACTATTGGAGACTTAAGCTAAACTTTTTTTAATTTTCACTTACAACAAATTGTGAAAAATCTTGTATTAAATTTTAAATTTTTTAACGATTGAAATAATTTTTTATTGATAATAATAAAAAAAAACCCAAAAATTAATTATGCTTATAAATAGATCAAAAAAAAGTCAAAATATATTGAAAATTGTATTGTGTATTGAAATTGCTTATATAATAATTTTATGAAAATTTCATATATCTACTGTGATTACTTTTGGTGTTACACCAAAACAAAATCGATATTGTCGAAAATTGGTTTCGCGTAAAAATTTATAGTTTTTCCCTTAATTTTTTTGTTATTTTTCCTGGCGAGTTTGAAAACTATTGAGAATTTTTTGTTAACCCCTAAAAGTATCAACTAGATTTATTTTCCAACTAGAAAAGATGCTGATAAGAAAATCAAAGCACTTTTACTGCCCTTAAACGTGGTGACAGACATAAAAAGTAACACATATCATTGTAAATCAACACATTCCTCGCCCCGCTTAGGATCTAAAATGGCAAAAACTAGAAAGTACCCGAGCAGAATTAAAAAAAGAAAAAGGAATCCATCATTATTGGAATCACATAAATCTAAACAAGTGAGTTTATTTATTATTTATTACCATTGAATTAGTTATAAAATAATAACAATAATATTATTATATTATTATAATTAGTTATCAACTTATTGTAGATTCGGGAAATTGCAGCATGTCAAATGACTAAAAGTTTAAACCGGTTTTTGACGGATGATTTAGTTTGTAGAGTATACAATTGCGAGTTGCACACACTAATGTTAATTTACTTTAACATATTGACACAACCCGTATATATATGCATAATAAAATGCCTAATTTATACTCGTTAAAAAACGCACTTGGATTACGCACTACCCCCCTTAAAAATTTATAAAATGTTCAATTTTTATAACTAAGGATTGAAAATTTAAAACAAGGTTTTTTGTAAATAGTTTGCATTTTAATTTCAAATTCGGACGATTATAGATTTTTAGTTTATTATATTTTATACACTCAATTAAATTTTAAAATGCAATTCTTTCTGCAAAGATTAACTCTACCTACTGTATTGTTAATAATAAAATTAATTGTTTTAATAGCAATAATATATTTTAAAATACACTTAGTTATATAGGCTAACAGACCGTCTTCGCTCAGAATCGTTTTTCATATATAATGATTTATATCATTGATTACAAATTTAACATCCACGAAATTGACCAACTCGAAACCTACTGTACAACAGAGCGGTATCCACTTGCCGACCTTTTTTTTTTTTGAAGTTATCACCTAAATGACAATTCAAAATTAAATTAAATCATGTGAAACTTAAGCCAAATTATTATTTAAACAATTTAATTACGAGGCAAACAACAAACAGTGTTAAGGGGATACGAGGATTGTGATCTAATTTTTTTAAAAACTAAAAATTAACGTTATTTCCGCTGACCATTTTTTGTTTCAAATATCACGTAAAAAGTGATGTCAACATTTAAAATTAGTATAGTAGTGGTAAATCTTTGTATACAAATCTACTTATACTAGATGAAATAATACATTTCTTTGAGTCTTATTCTATCAAAAATGCTTGAGTATTAAAAACAAATATTTATATAATACTTGTAGACTGAACATTTGATATTTTTTAATTAGAACAATATCTGTTATGTATTCATTTATTTCGTTATGTTGACGAGGAAATGTTTCATTTTTTTCTGTTCATAATTTATCTAGTTCTTCATAAGTCCTCAAATAGTGTAAAATATAGAAAGATGATACTCTCTCTATATATATATATATTAGCATTTTAAGTACTGTAAGATTAGAAAAACATATTTGTTGTGATATATATCACTTTATTTGTAATAGTTTTTAACATTTTTCAATGATAGACTGTCTGATATACTAACTTTAAAATAATGAAAATTGCTAAAAAATTTCCGATGCATCCAAGTATCATAACAATGGCGTACAAAATTCCCCAAATGTAGTACAAATTAGAATTCGGAGGCTTGAATTGTAACCAATGGTTGTTGATTAACCTTATATAATCGTCCGTAAAAAACTTATTGTCCTTCCACATATTGATAAAATATTTGCTGTTATTGTGGGTCTCGTTTGCATATTTAATGTCTCCGTTCATTATTTTGACTGGATTATCCCAAGTTATAAGATGTTGTACTTTAATGTATTTCTCTTTCTGATTTTTTCAGATATGCTATATTTGTTGTATCAGTATTTGCAAGATTTTGGGCTGAATAAACAGAATAGACTATACAAATTTTTCAATTAGTCCATTTGGGTCTGAACATAATTATTACAAAAAGTTTAAATGTATTTATTTATTTATTTTGGATGAAAATATGTATATGTATAATAATGCACGGAGATAATACTATGTATTGAATTTGTAACTTCATAACCATGACTCACATTAATAGATGCACTATAAAAATAGAAACAAAATATTAATAAAACAATAAGTTGAATTAATTTTTGCGAAAAATATTGCATTTGAAAATGCCATTGAGTGTATAAAATATAATAACATTATTTTTTAACTATAAAAATGTCAAACACCCACGAAAAATATTTTTTAAGTACAATGAAATAATTAATATCGTTATTCTTTATTTAGGAATCTAATTTCGTCTAAATTTAAACTTCAAATGTTAATAAAAGTCAACCATGTAAATATATATATTTTTAATTTTTTGGTTACACAATTAACTTCATACGAGAAATCTGGTTTTAAAATTTCGATCCATAGGTATAAATTAATGGAAAATATATAAGGGAATATATAGGGAATATATAAGGGAATTTCCCTTATGGGAAATTTTGTCAAATTTTAAATGCTTTTATATATATTTGTTTTTGATATACTTTAAACGGTAAATAAACAACTTATAAGGAACCTTGGATTACATTTTCAAACTTTTGACTAAGCAAAAAATGTTTAACCGACATATAAAAAAAAAACTAAAAAAAAAATTGAAAATGTCGAATAGCTATAAATAGCTCAAATAATTTTAAAATTTATATCATGTTATCATATACCAAAAATTCTAATATATATATACGGTGACTATTTCAAGTATCCACAGTTATTCGTTTTTGAGTTGCACTGTTACAATTGTATCCACGTTTATTTTCTATTGTTATTATTGTATAGTATATACAGTACTTTCGATATTAATATTAGAAACAAATAACGTAACAGCTGATATATAATATATATTTTGTTGTTTGAATATAAGATATTTTAATGTTATATCGATTTGTTTAATCGAAAATTCGAACGACAATGTAGACTAGAGTTGACGGTATTGAAATCGGATATCGGTATTATGGTATAGAACCGGTTTACCAAAAAAACATAATGTCTACATGTTGTAATGTATACTATTTAACACTACGAAGTACGAACTGTATAGCAGTCTCGTTTATTAATGATACGGCCACTGGGGGTCGTCTCATATTTTCTTTTAATTTTTGTTAGTTGTTACATTTTTTTTCTTATTCCAAAAAGGAGCTGCATGTAAACTGTATCTTTACAGTCTGAATTAACTTTTATGAGAAAATGTGAAGATTAAGGAAGTATTTTCTTATACTATAAGTAGGTCGTCATAATATTTAAATAATGAAAATTTATTAAAATTGTAGCTAAAATAAAATTGTTTGTAGAGCTAATGTAAAACTGTTGTCCTATCTTCATAAAAGGGGTCATCCTATTTTAAAGGGAGAAATTCCTAAAAAAATATACTTTTGTATGCAACTTTAAATAAATTATCAAACGTTATCTTAAAGTTATTTCTTTTAATTCGTCTTAAAAATTGTTCGATTTTGTAAAGCAAATATGTAAATAATAAAATTCCTCCCTTTACTAATAACTTATAGTAGTAAATATAAAATATTATTTATGATAAAAAATAGGGTGTATGAAAAATATAATCTATTCTACAAATTGTAATACTTTTCTGTAGGTACTTAGAAAGTATGATGAGCCGTCTGGAAATGATTAAACAAATTAAAACAAAGAATTCTAAAATATGATGGCATATAAAAATAATTACAGTATAAATTGTTAACTCCTATACAGAATCCTGGAAAACAATTAACGCTGAACAAATTCTTGAAATTCATAGAATAAATAACAAACAAAATATGTACGCGTTCAAATTCACGTATTCTGAGAAGATGTAGGCAAGTGAAGTAATGTTTTTAATAATAAAAAATATAATAATTGATGTTCAAATGTAGTTATATTTAGTATGTATATTACTGATTTTATTTTAGGTAATATATATTTCACATATTATACGCGTATAATATGGTAATATACGAATTCGATAAAGCATACAGCTATATTTTATAATTTATGTGGTATAGTATAATATAATACATATACAAAATATTTTGCACAATAATATCTAGAACTCAAATTTATATTATATCACTCATAAATGGCCAAATATACGGTATAACATATTATGGTCGTAACTTGTCGGAACTATGTATATATATAAAAAAAAACATTAATAATTTTAGTTTTAAATTCATATATAAAAAAATTATAGCAATTTATTATTTATTTATTATTGTTTATCTAATTATAATTTCCGATAAAAATAGTATAAACATTATAGTAAAATGCAGAAAAAATTATGTGATGCAAATAATAATTGGGTAGATAGATTTTGAATTTATCGTTTCGCATCTATTGAATAAATTGGAAGTCTTTATTAAAATCTTTATTTATTTTTATTTTCTATAAATTTTATGTTAAGTTTTTACTTAAGTTACAAAATAGTGAAATTGCGCTAAATATACCAAATATGAACTTAAAATTGTAAAATAATATACTCTTTAAATTGTAAAAGTTTAAATATATTCTAAATAAATTCGTATTTTTAATTCTTTTTTCATGAGACATATTTCATCCTTACTTAGCAAATAATATGATTAAACAGTAAAAATATGTAAATGCATACAAATTCGATCCCTAAAGTTAATATTTAATCGCCGATCCCATCATTACTTGTTAGATCTGACTAGTGGCGTACAAATTGTGGTAGGAGGGGATAAGTCCTTTTCAAGAACCGAAAAAAATTTTGTATTCAAAATTGATTTTGCAAGTCATAAAAATAAATAAATATATACTTATTGTATTATTACCAGTGTTCTAAAATGTATTTATGAGTAAACCTGTAAAAATGTTTCAGTACTTGAATATTTATACTCAAATATATATTTTTTTAATTTAAATGCTAATAATGCTACATGAGTAAGTAGTAAGTTTCATAGTTATTACTTAGGTATTATAATTATATAGATTGTAGTGCTGTACTTTAAATAGTATGACGTATAAATTATTTAATGTTTTTGTACATTTTATTTATAAATTCATATTAAGTCCTTTATTATCATACAATTTTCTAATGAAAGTATTATTACAAATATAATATGTGAACTCTTAATATTTTAACTATTTTAACTCTTTGATAGAATTTATTGCATTGGATGAAGCACTCCGATAAACATATTATGTATATAATTTAACCCCCCTCCCCTCCCATAAAAAAATTGAATGTACCATATGTAAACCAAATAGCCTGACAACACGATGATAAAAATAAGACGTAGTTACAATTGTAATAACTGATACCTATCAATTATCATTATCAAGTTAATTTATTAATCGGAAAATATCACCGTTTTGGGTTATTACAACATGATATGGCACTATTAAAAATGCATATTACTTAATATATTGCGATTTAAATGATTTGAGTATCACCTAAAATAATTTTTTTATACATTTATTAGATATGAATAGAACCAGGATTTCATTTTGGTGTTCTAGGATAATGCATTTAATGTAAACCTATATAGTTCAATTATTCTTTTAACAGATACTTGAAAAATAAAAACTTTTATTTTGTTTGTTTATGTTTTACGAGTTTAGACGATTTTTAGTATTATTAGGCAATTTTATTAATTTTTTAACTTTTTATAAATTTATATTTTATAATAAAATAATATAAAAATTAAAAGACATTTTTATGTTATTTATGAAGGGCAATGTTACTTTCAAAAGTAGTTTTTGGATATTTTTAGAACATTTTTGAAAGTTTTTATGATATTTTAATAAGATTTACGTATGCCATTTTTTTAGAAATTTTTATAAAAATTCCATAAAATGCTTTGCACATTATTTTGATATTTTGGATTTTTCCACTGATTTAGAGGGGGGACGGAATACAAAACAAAAATGTAATGTAAGAATTAAAAATACCAATAAATAACAATATTTATTCCTGATTTTTTTATTGTTGCAAATACTATAGCTACGATCGCGGTTTAAATTTATCCGCATGCACACGGTAAAGCGCGTCGCTGTGTATTCGAATTCTCGTATAGTACTGGTCGGACAACGTCGAGTTTCGTCCCTAGTTGGCCGCCACTTTTATACACACTTGTCACTTTGTGCGTTTATCGACATATTGAATCCTGGTACAACTCTCGCGGTCGCACACGATGATACGTCAAAATTAATTGTGGAATTATTGCTTATTGTATGACAATAATGTTTCCATTTATTTTATGATTTTAATAATAACCATCTGAACACTAAAATTTTCATAAATTTGAAATAATGTTGTGATTTGTCCTTTCTTTCAATTTTACGCAGGGCGTGCGATCGTCCTGTCGTTCAAGCCACGAGCCGATACTGTCTATAGATCTCAAGACTACGTTTCACCATCTTTTAGGGCTTACTGTGCATCCACTAGGTGAGGGGGGCATCGTCTAGTGACCTGTGAGGCTTCTTTCGGAGAACATCGGTTGAGCTCACAGGTTTTTACAATATAATAAAATAACAATTTGATTTAATATAACGAGAGAGAAAAAAGGGTGACACTTTAAATAAAAAGAGGTTTGTGTATCCTGTCTCGTAGCATGATTATGTGTAAGACCTTTATTAAATTCCTATGTTATTTATTAGTTAAAAAAATGTATAATTATTAATTTTATACAAAAAAAAGTTACTTATTTTTAACTAAGTTAAAATACTTTTATTCTTTAGTTAACTTGTAAATTTTACAATAATTTATGTTTTAGATTCTGAAAGGAGCGATTAATATACTGATTTTACAATAATATATGTTTTTTTGAAAATGTATTAAAAGATTCCTCACAGATTGTTATTGTAACTATTTAAAAAAATATTAAAGATACATAGTCACGATTGTTTTAATGAGCATTTTAAGTACGAAATTTTATAAAATTTGTCAATATCACTAACAATTTAAAAATGTTTGTGGTTAAAATTATTAAAATGTTATTATAAAATTAAAATTTGTAAAGCTAAGACTTGAAAATTTAATACAAAGTTCTTTATAAGTAATTTATACAGAAACCAAAAAATGTAATAAATATTTAAACACATTTTTTTTATATTCATTTGAACTCTAAATTTTAAGGAAATTAAATATTTTATAATAAGTTACTTCGACGTATATTATTATATTTTACATAGGTACATAATGAATTTTCAAAACATTAATTTCATGCTATTGCATATTTATATCATGAACCTATTTACACCGTTTTATGGTAAGTCGGTATTGACTCAAAAGTTAATAACAATAATATATGTTATATATATTAAATACTATCCAAAAATTTAATCCTGTATTACTTATAATAAAATAAATACTATGAATAGTTTTCCATATGCAATGATTTAACATTGAATTACAATTTAACACACCCATTATAGCTGTATTTAATAGTGACCTACTCAATGAATAGGTACAAACTGACACCAACTATACAGCAGCGCGGTTATCTACTTTTCCGTTTTTAGAATTTGACCAAAGCCATAAATGTATTCATTTTACAGTGATGTGTGTGTTTTTTGAATTTTTTTTTTTGTGTATGTCTGTCATCACGTTTATTTTGGGGTAGTAAAAATGAATCGATTTTTTACAAGAAATCATTACAAATTGCAAATGATTTTAAGCCAGAAATTGATTTTAAAAAATGTCTTTTTATATATATAAATTTTAAAATTGAATAAAAGAAACTTCATAAGTTTTTACATCTTTAACAAAACTAAAAAAAAATTGCTGAAAAATCAAATTCATTTTTTATGAGCAATTCAAGTTTTTTCAACATTTTTTTTACGTTGAATATTCACCCGTAAAACAACGATTTTCTTATTTTGTTTATTAATTCTTGCATTTTATATACCTACATCATCAAATTTGAAAATTTCCTAAATATTTTAAATCATTTTAAGCTAATTATTTATTAATATAAATAAAGAAATTTTCGTTGTGTCCCACAGTTTGATAAAATGATAATTTAATAAAAAGTTCCTCATACATATATTTTATAAAAGCAATTAAAAAATAATAATGATACATAGACATGATTTGTTTTAAACATAGCAGGAAGTTAAAATAATTCATCAAAATCTCCAAAATTTGCAAATTATTTGATAATTAAAAATTTATAATTTATTCAAATTTTTTAGCTAAAGATTTAAAATTTAAAATAAAGTTTCTTATAAATAATTCATATTGTAACCAAAAAATCTAAAAAAATATTTAAACACAGTTTTTTTTTATAGGTATTATAAGTTCAAATTTGGAAAAAATCAGATAGTTATTTAATCGAATAATAACGATTTTAGTTATTAATTTATAACTAAAAATATTGAATACTTAAAACATTGAAAATTTTGAGAGGAACTGAAAAATTTATTGACTTTTCAATGTTGAGTGATATTTTTTTTAGATTCTGACCAGAGCAAAGAATATATTGATTTTATTGTATTGTGTTTTTTTTATGTGCCTGTCATCACGTTTTAGTGCAATGGAAATGCTCAGATTATCTTCCTCAGCATATTTTCTGATAGCAAAATGAATCTAGTTGGAACTTTGGGGAGTAAAAAGTAAAAAATTTAAAATAATTTTTTTAAGCGTCAGGAAAAACAAAAAAAAAAATAAGAAAAAACGGAAAATTTTTTGCAAAACAAATTTTTGACATTATTAATTTTTATTTTTAGTGTAACAAAAGAAATAATCACCGATACATAACATTTTCACTGAATGTTTAAATAAACATTTTCTATACACCATAAAATTTTCAATATATTTTGAGTTATTTACAAACATAATAAATTTTTGAGTTTTTTATTAAATTCTAATTTGTTAAAAAACTTGAAAATTTAATACAAGGTTTTTTATAACTTCTTGTAATTGAAAATTAAAATAAAAGTTAGGCGTAAGTCTTTAATAGTTTTTTATAAGCGTCTAACTTTGAAATTTGAGAAACTACGTAAAAATCACGAAAATTTGAATTTTTTTTTTATTAAGAAATTCATACATTTTTTTCTATTTAAATCTAAAACTTGAAAATCCAATACAATATTCTCTATAAGTTTTTCTACCTTCCTAAAAAAAAATCTATTGGAAAGTCAAACTAATTTTTTATGACCGTATAAAATTAGACTTTTGATATTCACCTGTTTTCTCTGGGAACAATTTTCTTATTTTGATGTAATTCAAAAACAAATAACCGTAGACATTTGAAATTGTTATCAAAAATTTAGATTATTATTTTCTATACACCAAACATTTATATTATATTACTTTGTATTTATACTTTGAGAGTTTTTGAGTTAATTGCAGGCCTAAGAAATTTTGGTTTTTTTTAAATATTGATAAAAAAAATTTCGTTAGGTCTAATTTCTTGAAAATTTGATACAAAATTCCTCATAAGTTATTAAAATAGTAGATCAAAAACAATTATTATACAAAGGCACAACTTTTTTTTTATAAGATTTTAAACTTCAAATATTGATCGAAATTCGTTATCGAACATTTGCAAATTGTTTTGTAGTTATAAAAATATGAAATGTTTAGTTTTTATAATTAAAAATTGATAATTTATAACAAGGTTTTTTATAAGTAGTTTATAGTGTAATCAAAAAATCAAAAAAAAAAAATTTTATAGATATTTTAAATTAAAATTGGACATCAAAATATCGAACATTTTCAAATTTTTTTGTGATTCCAAATTTATAAAATATTCAAATTGTGTAACTAAGCTTTGAAAATTTTAAACAAAGTTACTCTCAAATAATTGAAAATATAACCAAAAAATCTAAAAAATATATTACTACGGCTGTTTTTTTATAGATATTTAAATGAAAAATAACGAACTTAGTTACTTCGTTATAATTTAAAAATATTATTCATGCGTTCTTGAAACTTTTTGAGTACACAATTATTCTTATTAAATTAAATATTATATGCCTACCTGTTGAGTTCATCACGTGTTGCTTCCCAAACATTGTACTAATTTAAGAAAAAATACTGACAATTTATAATTTATAATACTATATTTATATTCATTGTTTATTTATTTATACAAACTATTGAAGTAAAAGCAATAATTTTACAGCTGCTCAACTCTATGTACGGCGCGAGCTCTCAACTAACAGACCCGGCCAAAGCTTTGTATCGAGTCTAGCCTACTTGTATATATAAAAACGATAGTAGCGTCATCCGGTGACATATTGTAGGTAACATAGTTGCATTTTATAAATATATCTTACTTATATCGTATACTAAAAACATTACAATAGTTATGATTCCATGGAAAATTATTTATTTTTGATCTTATTGTAAAGCAATATCCATATATACATTTATGTGTTACATTTAAACAGTGGTGAACACATATGATATTATACATTTATACTTTATTTTTTCTAAATCTTTTTTAAATTAAAAAAAAAATACAATAAATAAAACAGGTATTAAACACTTGCAAAAACACTATGCATTTTAAGGGGCGCTGTATATGCATTTTTGTAGCAAGCGGACATGTACTGTCATAGTTTATGTATAGTATCTAAATAATAATCGTTACATTGTATTTATGTGCAATACTATACTATTTGAAATCCATTTTTGGCCAAACCCGGTTCCGTTCTAAAGTAGGTGTATGAAATGAATGGTACAAAATATAAAATGTTGTTTATCAAACTATTTAAAAGTTTAGTGTAAAAAGTCACTTGAATCGAATCAAACAACAAAGACATTATAAGTCATGATGTTTTTTTTATATATAATTATAATTTTTTTTTAAATTAAAAATAAAGTATAATTCATATGAAAATCAATCAACACTTATTGAAATTTACTAATAATAATTTAACTTTTAAGTTTGTTAGAAAAATTATATGAGAAGTATAACTGTTTAATAGTATTAGATTCTAAGTGAATCGATGAATGTATTGATATAACAGTGACGTGTGTGCTTTTTTTATCAGTCATCATTTTTTAGTAACATTAAAAATGCTTCAATTTTTGCAATACCATATTTTTTGGTTGAAAAGTGAATCTGGTTAGTACTTTTGAGCGTCAAAACGAAAAACAGAGATTATTAAAAACCAGTTTTCGACAAAATCGATTTTGTTTTTTAGTGTAACTCTTAAAAAAATTCGTACAAACATGAAATATTCATCACATTAGTTTTATAATTTTCTACGCAAAATAACATTTTAAAAATATTTTGACTCTTTTTGAGCTTTTTATAAACAATTTAATTTTTTTTTTTAGTTTTTTATTTATTAACATCGATAAAAAAATTATTGTTGAGTCAAAAAGCTTGAAAATATAATACAAGATTCCTCATAAGTTATTAAAATAGCAGATCAAAAATATTAAAAATACATAGGCACAATTTCAAATTTTGACCAAAATTCATCATCGAACATTTGCAAATTATTTTGTAGTTAAAAATTAATAAAATATTGAGTTTGTATGGCTAAGGATTGAAAATTTAAAACAAGGCTCCTTGTAAATAGTTTATACTATAACTAAAAAAATAAATAATATAATAAGCAGTTTTTTTTTTATACATATTTTAAGTTTATATTTTGATGAAATTGGATAGGTATTTAAACAAGAACTACAATTTTAGTTATTTTATTTAAAATATTATTCGTGAGTACTGAAAACATT
Source organism: Pentalonia nigronervosa (assembly GCA_014851325.1). Lineage (NCBI taxonomy): Eukaryota > Metazoa > Arthropoda > Insecta > Hemiptera > Aphididae > Pentalonia > Pentalonia nigronervosa. The sequence continues at coordinate 86,648 of JACXSJ010000038.1, forward strand.
TAAAGTAGATTATTATATTTTATACACGCAATGACGTTTTAAAATGCATTTTTTTTTTGCAATAATAAATTCAACCTATTTACTAATGTCTAATAGTAAAATAAATTACTTTAAGAGCAATAATATCATCAAATATACTTAGTAACATAGACTGACAGAACGTCTTCGTTAAGAATCGTTTTTCGTATACAATCATATTATATCATTGAATTTAAGTGTTAACAAATCCATGATCCATTACAGTGACCTCTCTAGACACTACAAAAGAACGGTACCCACTTGCCTACCTTTTTATGGTTTATATTTAAACTATATAATAAAGTACATTTCCATCAAATACATAAACAATTATTGATATTGTGATTTTAATACATTTATCGTTTTATCGATTTTACAATCCAGGTGTTACAGTGACAATGCACTCGAGAATTTAACATTTGGTAAATTTATTTAGTACCTATTATTATCAATAAAAAAATATTGTTTTATTTAAATAAAACTAACAGTTTTATGTTTTATGTACTTCATAACCGTTATAAAAACTAAAATTATACTGTGTCACGTACGAGTAGGTTTCGTTTGTTTATTGATACTTACATCAGCTTTTGTGGTTTACTTAGCTATTACCGTCCATTATAACATATATGATCACATTCAAGACTCAGATTCAAGTTCATACATTCACAATTTTTTTATGAACATTATTGCACTAGACTTCGGATAGGTTATTGCCTGTTGCAGTCATGTGTCAATGTATGTAAAAGTTACTTTATTTTTTCAGACTTTTTTGATTCTAGGGGAAAGGAAGAATGTATTGGTTTTGACTCGTTGAAACGGTAGTCTATGCCATTATGTACTTTAGTTCACCTACTTTTTTCCGCACTTTATTGATCTGTCATAGACATACATGTGCATCAATGTAATTTCACAAACGTTAAGGATAATTCATAAATCATATAAAAAACATATTTATATTTAACTGATATTTCTACAATAATGTATTTAAAATTTTTTTTGTGCTTATATATAATATACATAAAACTAAATGCTTTTATTTTCAATTTTGAGGGTAATTTCTGATAGAAAATTAAATCTCATTGGTACAATTTATAGTTTTTATTTTATTTTTTTATTTAGTTTTTTTTTATATAAATGTTGATATAACATTCATTTTTGATTAAAAAGTTTAATGAAATACAAAATAATTTTTATATATTTGAGATTTTAATAAATTTTTGTCAAAGTATGAACTTTAAATGCTTACAAAAAACGTGTGCCTATGTATCATTAATATTTTTCAATTGCTATTAAAACAACTTATGAAGAATATTGTATTAAATTTTCAAGCTTTTTGACCTAACAAAAATTTTTAATTGATAATTAAAAAAAAATTTTTTTACAAAATCAAAAATTTCTTATGTCTAAAATAAGTTCAAAATATTTTTATAATTGTATGGTGTACAGAAAATCAGTCTTCGGTCAAAATTTCATGTGTCTACAATTATTTGGTTTTGAATTACAACAAAATAAGAATATCGTTCTCCGAAAAATTGGTAGATTACGGATTAATATTCAATGTCTAATTTCAAACGTTCATAAAAAATTAGTTTGACTTTCGGATACCTTTTTTTTGCGAAAAACAGAAAAACTTATGGAGAATCTTGTGTTAAATTTGCAAACCTTAGATTTAATCAGAAACATTTTTATGAATTTCTAAATCAAAAAAAATACAAATTTTCGAGATTTTAACGCATTTTGTCGAAATTCCAACTTTAAACGTTTATAAAAAATTATTGTGGACCTACGCTTAACTTTTTTTTTAATTTTCACTTATAAAAATGTATAAGAAATCTTGTATCAAATTTTCAAGTATTTTGACACAGCAAAAAATTTTTATTAACAATAAAAAAAATAAATAAATAAATAAACAAACAAACTGAAAATTAATAATTATAAATAACTCAAAAAGAGTAAAATATATTAATATTGACGGTTATATAAACATTTTTAGAAAATCGCATGTATGTAGATAGTATGTATCTATATGGTCCTTAATTTTTTGTTAGATCAAAAATCAAAATCGAATTTTTTAATTTTTTTCTTTGTTTTTTCCAATGCGTTTGTAAACTATTTTGGGAATTTTTCACTTTTGACCCCCAAAGTACCAACAAGATTCACTTTTCTATCAGTAAAAATGCTGTTGAAGAAAATCGAAGCATTTTAACTGCCTCAAAACATGTTGATAGAATAAAAAAAATAAAAAACACAGCATTATAAAATTAGTATATTCTTCGCTCTTCTCAGAATCTAAAATCAATTATTATAATTAATGTTACACTAACAGATACAAATTTATATTTCTTTGTAGTTACTATTGAAAGACGAGCAACCCATATTAAATCCGCCCAGTTTCATATGCTGCGTGATCTCATAATTAACAGACCCCCGGATAAAGTGTCGCCTGGACGACAGTTCTTTATGTAGACCTTTATGTACATTTGAGATGTGACACAATTTTTTATGACCATTTTTAAAATTCAAACATCAAAGTGGACTGTAAAGGTTGTATGACGGGTATACTATGTCACTATGCCTCCATGCCCAGTTTATGTTTGTCAATTAATGTAACTATAAGCAATTATTATTACTTTCAATTTATTTTAATATGTAACATACTAATATACAATACTCATATATAGTCATGTTAACTTGAATAAATTACACTTCCAAGTAAATAGGTACCTAGTTATTTTTTGATTTTAAAAAATAAATTGTTTACCCTTAAACCATTTGACTATAAATCACTGTTGCGTAAACGTTTCGATCTTATTATTAGGTAAACATAAAATCTCCACAAAAAAAAATATATATTTCCAATAAAGTTAATTTAAATAGCAGCTAGTATATCCAGGTATGGAGTTATATTTCAATGCAGTAGTTAAAGAGTTAAAAATAATAATAATAATTAGTTGTAATCATAATTTGAAATTAAGTATTAATCTAGTTTATAAAATTTTTAAATAAAAACTTTTAAAGTCCAATAACTTCATACCTTATAGAGCTGCAGCTAGAGGAATACAGGGACCCAATCAGCAATTAGCATTTTGTAAAAATTTAAAATGTCTTCAATTATTCCATTTTGAATTATATCAAAATAAGAAAATCGTTCCTGGGGAAAACGGATGAATATCTAATTTCTAATTTCAAACGCTCATAAGAAATTACTTTGACTTCTCGGTAAATTTTTTCTTTTTTAAAAAGGTAGAAAAACTTATAGAGATTCTTATGTTGAATTGTCCATTGTAATTGTTAAAATTATATATTAGAAATAGAAGCCAAAAAATAAAAATTAATGATGTTTAAAGTTATAACCTGTTATTTAATTATCATGTACCTCAAGGGAATGTACTTGGACCACTACTTTTTATAATATATATTAGTGGATTACTTAACCAATAAGTTTGAAGTAAATTATTGTTTTGCTGATTACATGGTTTTTCTTGCGAGTAATATTTGCATACATAACCTTAAACACGAGGCTAATAAAGATATTAATTTAATTAAAAACTAGCTTAACAATAATTTTTTACAACTCAATCTTATCAAATCTAACTTAATACATTTTAAAATACGTAATAACAAAAAATTTAATTTTGATAAATTAATATTACAGTCTTGTGTAAAAATGAAGTAAACAATTGCATTTGCCCTTTTATTAATAAAGCATCATCCATAAAATATTTAAGTGAACATTTTGATGAATTCTTGAAATAAAATGTTCACATAGATTAATTAATAACGTTGGTTCAAATTTTTTTTATGTATTTAAATAGCTGAGAAAGATCTTAACTGTTAATGCTAAAACAATAGTATATAAATCTCAAATGCAATCAATAGTATCTTATGGTATAACCTTTTAGGGTAATGCTTATAATATTCATATTAAATAATTAAGTACAAAATTAAATATTCTCTTGTGAAATATATATTCGATAAGGCTAGTTTCTTCCCAACAATTCTTTAGTTTAATGAATGTATAATTCTAAATATTAAGTCTCTTATTCTCTTCATAAAATGCAAGTTTTTGCTGTTGTGTTTAAATATGTTAGTACAATTAATTCACTAACTCATAATTATAACACTCGACCTTTTAAAGATATTAATATTACATTACCTAAATTGAAAACTATTTTTTGTCAATCTGAATCATATTTTGTACTCACATATTTTTATATTAAACATAAAATAAGTATTCGAGAGTTTATTTATTTTAAACAATTAAAAAAAACTTATATCTATGAATTTAAATAATTTTTGATTATATTATTATTTATTTATGATTTTTAATATAAAATAGATTACCTACTTTTATAACTTTTTTTTTATTATTCTGTAACATTGTATAAAATAACTACATTATTATTTTATATTCTTTATATGCTATTTTGATTGTACTCACCACAAACTCTTTACCAGTTCATAAAAATAATATTGGATAATTCAATTTATTTTTTTTGTTTTCTTTAGTAAATAGTTTTATCAATAATCGTTGCATCAGTTATTTTATGTTCACTGTTTTGTATCAAAATCGAGTTTTGATTTAAACTAAAAAATTTAATTTAATCAACTAAATTACATTAATAAAGATGATAATATATATTTTGAAAATGTTAACTAATATTTACATTACAGATATAATTTAATTGTTTTTTGTTTTATTCATAAGTTATAGGTACATTATATTGAGTACAATTTAATAAATAAATCTACAATTATTACTTTTTTAAGTAATGTTACATAAGCCATTACTGTAGATTGCCTAAATAGCCTTAATTCGGCTTTGACAATTAAAAAAAGTACAAATAATATTAAAAAACAAAGATATCTAACAAAATGCTAACATTTGTAAAGAACATTAATAAATGTTTATACCGGCTATTAGATAGTTATTTATCTAATATTCAAAATTAAAATCTATATTGAAGATAATTTTGAAATAAATTACTTTGCATAAATAAATAAGTGTGTACATAAATATAAATTCAGTCATAACATAAAAAAAATTAAAAATATAATTATAAAAATAACCTACTTGATAAATCATTAGAACTTTACCTATTGGGATAAATGAATTTCTCTATGATTTAAAACTTCTTTAATACCAGAAAAATATTTTCCACACGTAGTGCACTCGTACATTTTGTTTTCCTTTTTTTTAGGTTGGTGTACAGAATTATTGTGTTTATCCATAGCTTCTTTAGTCGGTAAGACTACATGGCAAATGGCACACTCAATCTCAATCATGTGTTCAAGATCAATATGTTTATTTTTTGCCGCATATGTTGTGAATGTACGATCACAATGATTACAGCTAAATGTACTTGCAGGACTTGTATAATGTACTACCAAATGATCTTCCATTTTGTCCATGGTATCAAAATAAGCATTGCATTTGACACATTGAAACTCTAATGGAGTTTCATTAAGATGACAATTGACATGACGATCAAGACTTTGTTTGTTTGAAAATCTTTTCTCGCAATATTTACAAATATGGGTAACATTATGATGCAATGAAATGTGTCGTTTAAGCAGTCCTGAAGTTTTGTAATAGGTTGGGCACTCTGAACATTCAAAACTACCCATATCAAAATGAAAGCGAGTTCGATGACTAACTAAGAACATCATTGATTCTGCTTCAAAATTACATTCACTGCAAATATATACAACTTTACCGTTTTTAACAATAACCAATGGTTTTTCATTATCAGATTCATTTTCAGTTTTTATTTTTTTTGATTCACATTTTTCTTGGTAAAATAAAGAATTCTCTGATTTTCGTTTGAGATCAACTGATGTACTTTTCTTTTGCTAAAACAAATAACATACACTTTAAGCAAACATTTTTCTATCGTTTTAAAATTTTTGTATACATACATTATTAGTTTTTGAACCTCGATAGCTATTTAAACTCCCATTCAATTTGTTTGCAATAACATCTGACTTTTTATTGTCATTTTTTATGATTTCTTTAATTGTACTTGCATTTTCATCAATATGCACAGTAGTTTTGCTATTTGTATCAATTGAGACATTGACTGGTTCAATTGTTAGTTCTTCACCATCAACTATATTGTATAAGCAACTATCAAATAAATCAGTTGAAGTATCTTGTTCTTCCAAGTCTAATTTGTATGTAATCTAATAAAGTGATAAAAAGTTAATGAGTACATTCATATATTGTTTAGTAATACTTACATTTAATGGATCGTCTGATACTTGAATATAAGTAAAATGTATGTCCTTGTGCACGCTCCTTGATAATTCCAGGTCACATGCTATAGCTTTACTTTTAAAGTTGTAAATTAAATCTAGGTTTTTAGCACAATTAGTACAAATATTTTGAGGAAAATTATCACCCACTTTCACCTAAAAAGTCATATATTATAATATTAAATATAAGCTAAATTTCATTATAATAGATATCTAAAATAGTGTAGTTATAGTATAAAATAATTAAGTAGGTACTAAGTTGTTAAATTTTTATCTATATTAAATTATTTATACATTAACTAATTAAGTTTAAGAATATAGAATAAAGAATTGAAACATTCTCACAAACAACATTAAAATCTATATTTATTAAAAAATCTCATCTCGACAAAATCATTAGAATTTAATACCAATATCTAATAAACTCAAAATTATCAAAAAAAAAAAAACAATCAAAAAATGACATACTCCTCCCTCTTGCAATCAATAACAAAACATTGCAATCACCCATATCAGAATCGGACACACACTCATACTTAATTAGTTAAAATTCTCAAACAATATATTATGACACATGGTACAAAACACTAACTACAAAACACGTAGTGGATGAGTGTATACAATATAATTTCTCATCACGCACAGACTTGGACATATCACTCAACATAGCAGAAGCACTAATATTAAAAAAAAAATCTCAAATGTAAAATATGTAATAAAAAAAAAAATTGTAATTTTAATAATTTGTAAAACTTTTACAATGTACCTAATATTTAATATCTAAGAGACACAATAATGTAAAGCTCAATAACATGCTAATAACATATGCTGTTGAAGCCTTAATTTTTTAATAAATAAAGAATTGAATTCATGGATTCAAGTACACATCACAATAACAATATAAATAAAGTAGGTAGGTATATACATTATTTTGATTATAAGCATAACACAGTTTAATGCATGCTACCGTAAAACTGATAATCGACAAGGGTAGGTATCAATAGGTAGTAGCAATTGTTTGCATGTGTATGATTGTACTACAATATACTATTGCTAAGAAATACTCACATTAAAAAAAAAAAAACCAGCGGAACATATTAATATAGGTATACCAATTTAATTAGATTTAGTTTAAAAAGATTAGTTTAAAAGATTTAGTTTAAATTTAGTTAAAAAAACCAATCTAAACTTCAGGCACTGTGGAAATCAACAAAACTAAAGTATTTAGTTACTCATCATTAGGTTTAAAGAACGAACTAGTCTTCAAGAACATTAATAACTGAAAGACGAGCTAAAATAGAAATAGGTACATAATTATATTTAAGGCATTAAAGCAACAATTAACTTAATTACTTACTACACCTAACTTCATTAAATTGGCTAATTTGACATAAGAATGATAATAATGTAGGTATAAATAGTATAAGGTAAGAAAATTTTAATATTTATAAAAATTCAGCAAATTTGTATGTATGTGAATAACATACTAAATGGGTACTAAAAACTACTTAAGTGTAATATTATTGTTTTGTTCTTCAACCACATTATTAATATAAAATCAATGATAGATTGGTAGAATTTAAACTGTATTTTGATTCATGTAGATATTGAGTAGGTCCAATATAACTTTTATTGACTTGACAAACAAAAACGAATATGAAATACTAAATTAATGAAAAAAACATACGATTAGTGAAGTGCAGTAGTGAATTTTTTCAACAATTGATGTATTTTTGTCAACATGCTGCCCTATATTAACTGTTACATTAGTAGAGCTGAAGCACAGACGGCAGTCATTCAATTTCTCTTTAGTCTTGTTTACTACATTTTCGCGTTCTTCCATATTAGAAAAATAATTAATAAACTATATCGTTGAAATAAAATACAAATTTCTAAAAGAAAGGAAGAATTACATTATTTTAAATGAAAAAAATAACCGGGACAATCACAAATCATAATATACTGTGTATTATTTGACTTGATAGGATATTATGTATACAATTACTCGATAACAGATATATTTACAATGTGACCAACTTGTATACTCGACCATTACAATACGGTAGTTTCAGGATATTATGGAAAGTTTTAGCATTTAGCGGGATTTTTGAAATACATAATTATGTTGTTGAGGCCTATAATAGGCTTTAAGCACTAAACTGAATATAATGTACTGTATTCAGTTCAGTGGCTTTAGGGATACGCAGTGGTGACTGACCGTGGTATATTTGTGGTGAATGGTGTACTAGATGGTGTGAAATTAAGAACATTGAAATGAGTAAAAAAAGCTACATATCTCTGTGTAAACTTTGAGCATTTTTCTTAAGGCCCAAATCAGCTCTCCCCACAATAAAACTGTGACTTGTGAGTTATGACTTAATGAGAGAGAGTGAGTGTCATAGATATTATATATAATATGATCTATGTACTAAATTTTTAGATTCAGAGTGAAACGATGAATGTATTGATTTTACAATGATATAATGTTTTTTTCTGTGTCTATACTCTATGCACAATACATGCAGTGCTTGAATTGAAAGGAGATACGGGGAGGGGGAGTCCTTCTTCTTTTTAGAAAATATTTATGTGTATCCCTTCAAATTATATTCTAATCAATAAAGCATTTAAATGATCGGGTACGTATAATTTTTTTACACTTTTGCACCTCCTTTCTAATTTTTTTTAATTCAAGCGCTGAATATATTTTATAATTGTATAAATAAAAAAATGAATGAATGAATTCAACGATATAAAATCATTATTCATTATATACGAAAAATGATTCTGAAAAAAGACGGTCTGTCAGCCTATATAACTAAGTGTATTTTATAATATTATTGCTATTAAAATAATTCATTTTACTATTCATAAATAATAATATAGTAAGTTGAATTAGATTTTGGAGAAAACATAGCATTTAAAAAATTCATCGAATGTATAAAATATAATAATGTACTTTAAAAGTTTCAAGCACCCACGAAAAATATTTTTTAATTACATCGAAATAACTAACATCGCTATTCCTGATTTAAATATTAATTTTATCCAAATTTGTACTTAAAATGTCTATGTTAGCGGCAATGTGTAAATATTGGTATTTTATAAAATGCCCAGGAATTCTATATAATCCCAAATACAGCCGGCAATCTATAAAATTTTTTAAATTACCTACGAATTTTATAAAATGACAATCAATGTATAGGTAGTAATGTATCAAATGCATCTTATCGGTTTTATTATTTGACATTGTTCCATCATTAGATCTGGACTCCGTGTATAAGATACCATTTCGATAAACTTTAAAATTAAATGGAAATATACATCCCGCTGCTATCAACTCACAAAGCCCACCACAAGTTTCATTTTTTATCATATTAGCATAATATTCATTAGCCCTTGAGTAATTATCACCATTTCTATTATGGGACATAACTGAAAACTTGGTCCAGTCATTCACCACATGTCCGACAATTAGTGAACGCACCTCCATCGCATTGTCTTGTGTTTCGTGTATTAAAAAAGAAAGAGCTCGGAATAAACAGGCACCGTCGCCAACAATGGGGACAATAGTATGTTGTTCAAGTTCTCCGTTAACTAAAAGACTTTCTTTAGCCATTTCTTAGGTAATTAAATTAAACAACATTAAATTAATGCTTCTAACAACAAAAACCAAACACGGAAAAATCTAAAAAACTAATCCGGCAGTAAGCTCTATTATGTTACCTCGGTAAAATACACAAAAAAAATATATTATATGAATATATAGATATACAAATTACATGTAAAAAAATATTTTTACCGATTTCAACCCTTTAAAATCAAAATTTCGAAAAATCCTTTCTTAGCGGATGCCTACACCACAATAGCTATCTGTATGACAAATTTTAGTCCAATCCGTCCAATGGTTTGAGCTATGCGTTGATAGATCAATCAATCAGCTTACTGTTTTATATATACAGATTACTAAACCGTAGATGCTTTGGGAAAAGACAAAGCTAAACTGACCATAAAAATATTTAGGAGATTAACATAAGAAATGCTGAGAATAGGACCAAAGAAATCATGCACTTAAGATGGGTGAGTAATAAATTTAATAGTAGAAAAACGCGCTCAGGAATACGCTAGGGCGTGACCAACCAGCAACGAGCCAACAATATTCGAATCACGAATATCGAGTTTGATAATAAAAAGCTACCTCGAACGACCAGCGATTCCGAGAAATTATCTAAATAAATTAGGACGTGTGAATAATAAAATAATATAATATCATTTTGGACAAGCGGTTTACGATATTATATTATATTAATAAAAATTATAAAATATAGGAATTATGATAATATAGTATGGACTAGTTGCGTCCGGTCGGTAATCGTAACTCAACGACAAAGTGTGGGCTGATAGCATTTCCTGAAACTAGCACATACGTACACGATAAAACGAATGAGGTCAACGCTATCTTGTTAGGATGACGTAGGTACCGATAGGAGTAGCCAATGTATAAGAGAACTCGAATCGGCATCAATTCACACGTGATATTCCCGGGCTACAACGAGCATCTTCACGCAAGTCTGAATACTGATTTTAATAAAACAACTCATTGTAACATTACAACAGTTTTTATAATTTATTTAACACCACCACTACAAACTCCTACGTCCATCTCAAAGGTCCGTCCTCTGGTTGATACACAACACTGGAAAAGGGTTTTTGCGGTAATGAATTTAGGTTCTGAATTCCAAATTTGTGGTTACGAATTGGTTATTAAAGCATGGAACAAATTTCGAAAAAAAAATTTTAAGTTGTGGTGCCAGAGTAACCCACCTCTGTAATATCGATAAGTTTAATAATGGAGTACAATCTCAACCAGAGCCGTCTTAAGGTTTTATGGGGCCCAGGTCAAACATATTTCGGGGGCCTTATAATACTAAACTATAATATATACATTTTTTAACATATAATGTATTATTATTTATTAAATATTATACTTTATTAATGAAAAGTGAATTTTTGTTTAAATCTCTGTTATTTTATTGTTTTTTATAATTTTAAAATATACAGTCAAAAAATACTTTCCTATTAATTAAAACGTCAAGATATTAATTATTTATACATTAATATGTTTTATAGTTAAAAAATAAATATAATTCATTAAATAAAAACTAAAATAATTTTCATAAAAAACAATATATGTATTGATATACATTTATCAATTATTAAATATTCTTTAATGGTTTCTTACTAGCTTTTTCATTCACAAAGTCTTCTAAAACATTTTCATAATCTAAACTTGATAGTAGTTCATGTTCAATACTCATTAAAGATAAGGAGTTTAACCGTTTCTGGCTCATGATACTTTTAAGCTATTCTTTAATTAAATTTAACTTAGAAAATGAACGTTCCCCACTACAGTTGATAATCATCATTGATAAAAAAATTCGGAAAGATATTATTATGTTTGGAAATGTTTCTTCTAGTCTATTTAATTTTAAACATTTGTATATACTAGAAATACTGAATTCAGAAATATCAAGTTCCGATAGATACGCTTTTAAGTGTATACATTCTAAAATTAATTCATTTTCATTAATGTGTACATGATAAAATTCTGCAAATGTTTTACAATGGACTTGTATTTCTTTTGTCTCTAAATTTTTAAATTGGAGAAAAATCCAAACAGTTTATTTATTGATTTGTATGATTTACCACGAATTTTTAACTGAGCTATTAATGTATCTATTATTGGGAAATAAGTTTCTATTTTGATTTTTTCACTACTTGAAAACGATGTACTTTCGTAAATCTGTTCACTAGTGAATGTTAAATGAATACTCCTCTTCTTAATTCGTTGGTGTAAATCTTCATAGTCAGAATTTGGAAATTTTTCTCTAGCGACAGTTTCATAATTACAAAATTCATCTTTAATCTCACTTAGAAAACTAGCAAGAGAATCAAATAATTTTAAACCGACGTCAATAGTAAGGTTTTCTTTTTGTAGATTTTTGTTTGTTTCGTTTATTCTTAATAAGATTTTACTCCAAATTTCAGTAAGAACAATATTTTCCAACTTTTCATTTTCTTAATCAAGCTATGGGTTTCGTTTTAAACATCTGGTGAAGTCTTATCATCTATTTTAATTGTTTTTAGAGCATCTAAAATTTCCTTGTACACATTGTAATTACCATTACACAAGGCAGTAACACACTTTTTTCTTATTCTAGCTTGTAGACCATCATATTGTCCTGACATATTTGCAACATTGTTATACGACTGGCCACGATAGTTATTCAAACTAATCTTTTTTTTTTTAGTAAAAGATAAAATAACTTACATAAACTTACTAAAACAGCCCAAATAGTTCCCATTGTGTTGAGATCCAATTATTTCATTTTCTCCACGAAATGCAATTCCTCGTAACTACAAAAATGTAGTTACAGCAACAATTCTCTTTAATACTTCTTTCCAATAATTTACTTCCAAGTTAATTTGATAAGATATTTCTTGATATATACGACCATTATTTTTTATTCTAATAGAAAAAGTCACGACAGATTCTCTGTGCATTAAGCTATTTTCATGCTCCAAAACAACCGTATAAACATGTTTCCAATTATTCAATCTTTGTTCACAACTAAATCCAGTTTTTGTAGAAGAAAAGAGACGACATACAAAACAAAACAAAGCTTTTTATGAGGGAGAATATAAAAGCCACGATTTATCGACATTTTCACTATTTTTTAGTTGACGAGTGAATATGACTTAGTTACGTGTCTCATTTTAATTTTACCATTTGATTCTGTATAATTTCGTGCAGAATTTAAAAAGTTACTATCTTTATTTTGAAAAAATTTGGAATCTTTTCTAATATACATATTTCGTTTTTCTTTAGTTAATGTATTCCAATTTCCGGAATTATTTGATATTAATGAATTGTCCTCTACTATTTCTAGAGAATCAATGAAACATTTATTAGGGCTCTTTCCGGCACGGCGGGACAACATTTATTCCACCATAATGCCAACTAATCCAGCACGGCTGTACAAAAAATAACCCACCTCCAAACGTAATTTATTCTTAAACTATGAATGAATGTTATTGTCCCTGCACTATTAATACATACATTATTACTAATAATAAACTGATTTAAAAATAATACAAGACATATCTATATGTTTTTCAACTAATTTTATACAATTATAGAATTTCGATATTGTCAATTATTTTTTTTTTCTGACTTCGATATTAATTTAGAAATATCAGTCGTTTCCAAAGGTCAAATCACTTCGGATTTGTTTTATTATTTAGAAAAAGTTCTATTTTTACGTGTGTGTAGTTATAACAAAAATATTATTATTAGTTTTCGTGATAATTAGATAATTGTAACGGTTTAAATTTTAACCCGTGGTGCTGGTTGAGTCGTTTTTATTTTATTATTTTTCGAATACATTTTTGAATTATAATGAGTTCTAATCTGAATGAAAATAATATTGTAGGTTATCTTTTTGAAGACATACCTTCTGATGAGAACAGTCTCACTGACATCGATGGTTTTGATGACCAAGATTACTTACCACCTCAGCAAAAAGCCATTGAAGTCGTCGAAAGTAGTTCATCTAACGAAAATGACGATGATAACGAGCTTGTAGAAATTTTATGTTTAAATGATGGTAATTTGTTGACTTTTCCTAGTCAAAAAAAAAAAACTCGTAGTACATCAAAATTAAACTCAGATGTATTTTTAATTAATTCTACTTCTGAACCAAGTACTGTGAATCAAAAAAATAAAAATAAAAAAACATTTTCTTGTGCCCTTTTTAATCCGCCAACAGTTACTAAAAATAATAATTCAAAAAATATCACCCCGGTTGTTGATGAAATTATAACAGCTGAAACATCAGAATTTGAATTTATACTCCCGAATTGAACAAAAAACATGACTTCAATATGGCTTCCACTGTTAGATTTTGAAAGTTTAGTGAGGCTCAGTGATTCTGTTGACACATTTCAATGTCATTTACCTTTTTCAATTTTTAATTATTTATTTTCTAACGAAATAATGAACATGTTAGTTGAATAAACAAACTTATATTCATTCCAAAAAAGTCAGAATGATGGAAAACTATATACTTAGACTAATATTCAAGAGCTAAATACTTTTTTTGGTATAAATTTGTTGATGGGTAAAAAACGTATGCCCAGTTATAGGGACTATTGATCTTCACATCCGGATCTCCATGACTCGTACATCAGTAGTTTAATGACAGTTAATCGCTTTGGTTGGTTACTTTCGACATTATACATAAATAATAACATGATGTTACCAAAACGTGGTGAAATGGGATATGATAAACTTTATAAAGTAAGACCTTTTTTAACAAAAATCAAACAAAATTTCCAAAAATATTACAATCCACACCGTATAGTCGCAGTTGATGAATTGATGATCAAGTTTAAAGGAAGATCTACTTTAAAACAGTTCATGCACGATAAACCTATAAAAAGGGGCCATAAAGTTTGGTCTTTAGTGGATCAGAAAGGTTACTTATGGAATTTTTATATGTATATAGGAAAAGTTGATGATGTTGTTCAAAAAGATCTTGGAGGTAGTGTTGTAAAAAAATCATCACTTCCCATACAAAATAAAAACCATTGTTTATACATGGATAATTATTTTACAAGTGTCCCATTATTAAATTATTTGAAAACAAAAGGAATCCATGCCTATGGAACTATAAATGCGTTACGTAAATATTTACTAAAAATGAAACCAGATTTAAAATTAAAAATTAGCGAATATGATTGGGAAATGAGCGATCAAAATGATGTATTAATTATAAAGTGAAAAGATAAAAGAATTGTGAATTTATTATCAAATTTCCACGATCCTAATATTGTAATTCAAGTAAAACGTAAGGCAAAAGACGAAACTGTCTCTATGGTTCCGTGCCCAATTGTGCTTCAAGATTATAATTTCAATATGAATTGTGTTGATAAATTTGATCAAAATAAAAAAGCCTATCAGATTGATAGGAAAAGCCAAAAATGGTGGCACCATATTTTTTTTCTTTTTTTCAATGCTACAATTGTTAATGCTCGTATTCTGTATAATGATATTACTAATGAAAATATAAGTATGAAAGAATTTTGTTGTCATGTATCGAGATTTGATAGCTAAAACTTTTGTTGAAAAACATCGTAGTTCATCAGATTCACCTGTCACACCTAAATATCTAAAAAAAAAAGGAAGTCCGACAATACCCAAAGAAGTCTGTTTAGAACAGTCGGCTCGTCAACCTCAAAGGTCAACGGGGATAAGGTGCAACAATTGTAGTTCAAAACAAAAAGAAATGAGAACCAACTGGATATGTACAATTTGTGAAGTTCCTTTATGTTTTAGAGAAGACCAGAAATTGTTTTACCGAATTTCACAATATTTAAAAAGTATATTGTAATTAATTTTATCAATAAAAAAAAAAATTTAATTTTAATTTTTTTATTATTTTAGGTGTTTATTCCTTCATGCACAGCGGGACATAAATCATCCCACCTACTACAAAATGTAAACAAAAGGTTACAAAAAAGAATTGTTTTTATTTTTAATATTTTAAAGTGTATAAAAGTTAATTTTACTATGAATAAAAGTTATTTTTAAAAATATTGAATTTGTGTGCAGGTATAGTATTTTTTTTTATTGAAATTCTTGTGCCGGAAAGAGTTAATATAGGATTTTGAGATACTTGTGATTGTTGGTTAATTATTATCGTTTTTTGGGATATTGGTAAAACTAAATTAGTTTCTTTTTTGGGAAGAACAAAAGAAAAAAAATCTGTAAGCTTAGGTAAAGAAATTATGATTTTTTTTTCGTTGATTTTTTTACGATTGCTTTCTGCCTCTTTCTGCGCCACTAGGATATGAACGCTTTGACATTTTGAAATGATAATATTTTTGTCGATAGTTAGAACATCTAGAAAAAATATAGTCATCAACTACAAATTCACACAAATAGATTTAATTTGAGATTCAAACACCTCCATTTCGACAATCATACTTACACAGTTACACATTGACTATTTTCTTCGTCATAAACGCATAACTAAGATTATTCATTTGTATTACAAAAACTGTTAGGTATGTTAATAATAGGAACCGTGCTTAAATTGTTATCTTCCATTTAGTTGAGTGTGTAATTTATCAATTTATAATTATAATAATAAAAAAAATAATAAATATTAAGGTTGGTGTAAAGTTTACTTACATAAGACAAATTCCTTTTGAATCAAAAATTAAACGCACGAGAACCGAAAATTTAGATATTTGTGTGGATTATCCGATTATGTGTGTGTGTGTTGAACTGTCAGCTTTACAGTCGACAATGACGATTGACGACGGCGTTGTCGCTACAGCTTATAAAATAAGATATTTCAAATGATTTATAAATACCACTCGCAATACTTCTAGGTAATGCAAATAGAAATTGGTAATTTCAAATTACCGATAACACAACGCACGTCAAAATAATGTACGTGTACCAGGAATAACTTTAAAATTTAAAAATTATTTTAATATTTTTTCGTTCGAGATTTATATTAAAAACATTTTAAAAAAATGTAAAATTATGATATTCAGTAAATAATGTAACTTATGTGAATTTAGGGCCTTTAAAATTTCGGGGCCCCGGGCCCGGGTCCTACGGAGCCATGCCTTAAGACGGCACTAATCTCAACTGTCAAGAGATAATGCAATAATTATTTCGTCACCATCGTCATAGATATACGGTATACCTACCTAGTCTTCTCACATTTCAGTCTTTGACAAAATTTTGTACGATATGAATTAAAAGCCCGGCATGAAAGATCGTTTTAACGCCGAAATATTGAAGCGGAAATGTGTCTTAAAAAATAGTGTGATTTTAACTGATGAGCGATATTATCAATAAATTAAAGATGTTGATAGTGCTAAATCAAAAGACAAAAAAAAGAACCACGTGACTATTGATTGTAAAATATGATGTTTTGCTCGTTAATAATAATAGTAAACTAATTTATCCTGTTAAAAATAATGATAACAATATTTTATATTATATAGTAAGTTTAAAAATATTACTCGCTAAAGTAGATCTTTATTTGCCATTATATAAACTGTGTCAATTAAAACACAAAAGAACTAGAAAAGGATTAGTCATGAAGCCCATTATTTCTAATAGATTTAATAGTTGCTGCCAAGTTGATTTGATTGATTTTCAGTCGAATGCTGATGAACTTTTTAAATTTATAATGGTGTAATGATGTGCGCCTATGCCATCATCTTTTTTAAATTTAAAATATATAATAAAATAATTATAATAGTTGATAGCCATTAAGGATAAGAATAAGTTACAAATATTGAAAAGAAACAACGATAAGAAATTATACACATGCGCACGCACACGTATACACATACACACATACACACAACATTAGATATAAGGAGCTCAGTTTTTTAGTCACCATGCCTGTTATATTATTACTGTCTTTTTGCATAGACGTTCGAAGGCGAGTGTAAAGGACTACGCAGAACGTCTAGGCAAAAAGACATAATTGTGAAAATTAATTGTAAACGTTTATTATAATAAATTAAAATGTGTATGTTGATGTATATCTATAAAGTTAAATTAAATTGATAATCGTGAACCAAGAAAAAAGGTCTTATTATTCTAAAATAGAAATCGGTCACCTCGTCTTATATTTTAGATGCTAACCACGGTTTCGACAGGGAAATCGCTATAAGGATTGGAAAGGTAATATATTAATTCATAATTGAATAATTGATTCAGAGATATGATCGTCACCAGTGATTTCGACTCTTTTATAGTCATTACAATGGTATATCAATACCATTTAACTAAGTTTATCGTCATAAAACCATTAAAAATAAAAACTGCAGAAGAAGGTAACTTAATTGATATTTTCACTTTACTTGGAGTACCTCCATATTACAATCCGACATTGGCCGTGAGCTTTCTAATCAAATTGTTTCTAACTTGAAAAATTATGGGCCCAATTTAATAAATCGTTCATGGAAAATCTTGACATTCCCAATGTCAGGGAAGTGTCGAACGGACAAACCAGGACATTCAAAATATGTTGATGACATGGATATGGAATAATAACACTTTGAAGTGAAGTAAAGGTCTAAGATTTATTCAACTGATGAAAAATCATGCTTATCATAAAGATATAGAGGTCGCCTTACAAAGCTCTTTTTGGTTGTTTTTTTTTTTTTTATTTTTTTTTTTATTAATTAAAGTTTTACTGACGTGAGTCATCTTAACTTAATGTTATTGAGTTACATTATTTTTTTTTTTTTTTTAGCATTTGGAAAGTTGATAACAATTAGTAATATAATAAATAAATTAGTAATAAAGGTACTATTGGCTAGGTTTTAAATTATTTACAGACAGAATAAAATTAAATTAAATTAAATAATTAAATAAATATAGTTATAGTTATAATAATAGGTCATGTGGGCGTCCTCGCTTGAGTCGGCGTACAGAAGGCGGGTCACTTAGTTTATAAAATTTTGCACTATGAGCCGAATTGATGTGGTCGAAGAAGTTAATTGATAATTTTTTTATGTACTCATTTATTGTGGGTAGCTGGAAGTCTTTGTGAAGTGCATCATTGCGTACAAACCATGGAGCATTGGAAATGGTTCTCAACACTTTTGATTGGAAAACTTGTATTTTGTGTATGTAGGTTTTTGCACAATTTCCCCATACAGGGACTGCGTATAGAAGTAAAGGTCGTAGGATTTGCTTATAAAGCATAAGAGAACATCTCCAGCTTAATGCAGTTTGCCGGTTGATTAATGGGTATAGAACTTTTAGTCTTTGGTAGCCTTGTTGTAGTTTGGAGGTGATATGTGGATTCCATGTTAGTTTTCTGTCCAAAATTACACCGAGATATTTAATATTAAGTGACCAAGGAATACTATTACCGTACAATTTTAAGTTACCAGGTGTTTTGGGGCGCCGATTGGTGAAGAGTACCGCTGTACTCTTTTGAGGGTTTAATTTTATTTTCCATTTTTCTCCCCATTTTTGAATTTCATTCAAGTGAGCTTGAATATTTTGGGTTATTGTTTCGGCGTTTTTAGAGCTTGAGTATATAGCACTGTCGTCAGCGTTTAGTGCTACTTCAGTATTGTTCGTTGTAGGGAAGTCTGCAACGTATAAGTTAAAAAGTAGAGGTGAAATTTTTGAGCCTTGAGGTACTCCTGCGTTAATTTGTTTGTTTCCGATGTAGTATCATTGATTCGAACTTTAAAGCAGCGATCGGAGAGGTAGGATTTAATTAGATTGTAAATTGCAGTTGGCGTGTTTAATGTTTTTAATTTATATAAAAGTCCGTCGTGCCAGACCCGATCAAAGGCTTGGGCTATGTCTAAGAAGGCTGCACCTGTATGTAATTTTTTTTCAAAACCATCATTTATATGCTCCGTTAGGCGCAGAAGTTGTTGAGCAGTGGAGTGGTTAGATTTAAATCCAAATTGGAAATATGGAATAGCATTTATTGCATTTAAGTAATTGGTTAGCCTTGAGTGAATAATCTTTTCAAATATTTTTGAAACTGAGGACAGAAGACTAATAGGTCTGTAATTGCTGGGGATAGTGTTGTTTTTACCTGGTTTTTTGAACAAAATTATTGTGGTCAATTTCCATTCTGTAGGAAAGTACCCGATTTTTATTAGGGAATTAAATAAGATGGATAAATATGTTATTGTTTTTCTGGGTAAATTTTTAAGGATAGTATTAGTGATTAAATCGTGTCCGGGTGATTTTCTTTTTGGTATTTTTTTAATTATATCTAAAATTTCGTTAGGGATTGAGTATGGCATAATATTTTGGGGAAGAATATCAGGCTCACTTAGTTTTTGTTGAACAAGATAGTTTGTAGAGTTATCTAATGAGTTGTTTAATGTGAAGGCATTTTCAAGAGTATGAGCAAACAGTTCGCATTTATCGGCTTCTGTATTTAGATAAACATCTCCTGATTTCAAAGGAGGGATTTCATTGGTATTCGGTTTGATTAATCTTTTGGTTGCAATCCATAAGTTGGATTCTGCTGGGTGTATTGTAGATAAATATTTTTGGTAACTGTTAATTCTGTGTTCTTCAAGTGAGTTTTTAACCTTTTTTGTTATATAATTTAATTTTTTTCTATCTTGTGGTAGTCTATACAGTTGCCAGAGTCTCCTAGTTTGATGTTTTGATTTGATTAATTTTAATATTGTATGAGGAAGTTGATTAGGACTATAATTTGTTATCGTGTTTTGTTTTGCTGAGCATATGTCGGACGCTTGGCAAATGATTTCGCGTAAGTGTTTTACTACATTATCTGCGTTGGAAAAGTTTGAAATTTTTTTGGGAATAATTAGGTTTTGAGAAATATGTTGTTTGAATTTTTCCCAGTCCGGTTTGCCGGTGATGAGTTTACGGGTGGGAGTTGAAAATGGTAGAGACGCGTCTATTGTGATTTTTACAGGTAAATGGTCTGAATCGAGTTCAAATAGTGGTTCTTGGTGAATGGAAAAACGGATCGCTTTTAGTAAAATGACATCTAAAATATCAGAATTTCTATTTTGATCATAAGGGAAGTAGGTGGGTGTGTCTGGAGCACACATAA